>BMAW01026054.1:229120-239177 GCA_019974015.1 Nephila pilipes
TATATATATATATATATATATATATATATATATATATATATATATATATATATATATAAGCAAACACCGAATTAATTATTACGAGTTTATGATTGAACTATCGCGTTCTCAGAGAGTATAGTCATGAAATTACAGAATACATTAATTTAATATTGTTTTAACATACTTGCTTCTAGAAAATATCTTAGTAATATGGCTTATCCGTCGCTTCCTTTGTAATTTGTTTTGTTTAAAAATAATAATTTGCGCAATACACGACTCTAGTTATGATACATTTTTTTTTTTAATATTTAAAACTAAAAGATTACTTACTGTTTTTTGAGGAACATGAAACATTTCACAAAAATAGAATAAATTTTTAAAAATCCTAAAATTGTTTGATCAGATAAATAATTATTATATAATGCCTTATATTAGTATTTTCATTACATTTTTCTCATACATAAGGGGTATTAGCCTATAATCCTCTACATCCTTTATGAATTTATCTCATACTTAAAAAATAAATAAAATAAAATCTTGCTTCAGAATATGTCATTTTTAGCGATTTGTGTAGACTAAATATTATGAATGGAGCAAATAAAAGTAATATATCTAATATTTTTTACAAATACATGATTTCTAGTCAACATGCCAATCATATAAATTCTACTTTCTTATTACTTCTGAAATGTTGTTCAACAAACTCTAGAAAATATATTTTTTTAACTTTGGAATTTACTTAAAGAGTGACATGTGCACATGTTAAAAAAATTCACATTATTCATAAAATCAAAATATGCATTTGAAAGTTTGCAAGTCACTCAATTAATAATGGGAACCAAAAATTAAGAAAATAATTATTATGATATGATATGGCGCCAATTATTAGAATCTTTCTTACACTCAATGATTACTGACTAAAAATCAGCAACTCTTACTGTCTTCCCTTTGTAACTAGAAAACTAACAATACCACATATGGCGAACTTGAACTACGCAGTGAGGGAAAGAAAATTGTTCCTCAATCCTAAAAGCGCCGAGTGGAAAGGATATTTGGACTTAGAATCAGTCAAATTCTAAAGATTAACAAAAAACAAGCCCTTTCAAAATATTATACAAGAAAGAACCTCAATACTTTAGAAAAATTAATTAGACTTGAAGATATTTATTAGAGGGATTATCATTCGATAGCAGAAACCTCTAAACCCAGGATGCTTTTGTTCAGAGGGTCTTAGCTCCTAGAGAAATCTTTGATTGTCAGTATAAAATACAACTACTAACAAAACCTAGAAATCCCATGGATCTGTTTAGCGTTGAGTCGAACTTGAATTTGACTCAGCCTGTATCAAAAAAGGATGTTGGTCCTATGTAATGACTTAGAGACTATTGAGACAAAATTTCCTGAAATTGAGTGGCTATGGGTTTATACTGATGGTTTACAGTTTTCAAAACATCAGAACGTTGGAGCCGGTGTTTACTCAAAATTGTTTTCCTTCTATACACTTTTTGGAAAGTGCAGTACTGTGTTTGATGGAGAAGTGGAGACAATTCGCATTGTTCTTAAACAGATAACTTTCCATTTGTAAAAAATAAAAAAATGTGGTATATATATATTACAGTCAGATTCACAAGATTCTATTCAATCCATTAGTTATATTCAGGCTTCACTATCAAAAAAAAATCCCAGTGTCAACAACTGCTAATTTTGTTGAGGTCTCCTCGAAAGCGTGTTGTTTTGCAGTGGATCCCTGGCCATTGCAATTTATATGGTATTGAGCAGGCAGACTTTCTTGCCCAAAAGAGTGCTATGTTGATCCTCTGTACAAAACGAGAAATCTCTTTTCTAAACGTTAAATTATTTACAAAGCAAATCTTGTGATCGATGTTCCAGGATGAGCTCTTATCCAGAATAGAAACCAAATGTGGAAGAAATAATTGCCTTTTAAATATATCTGACAAACCTAGACGGGAGGCGGTGACTGCTTTTTTTTTATTTGCCAGGCATAATTACCTTGCTACCCATTTGTATTGCTTTGACATCTCATCGAGGCTGCCTGCCCCTGTGTGACAAAAGAAGTGAGATTATAGACAAATGCCACTTGCCCTGTGGAGCTCGCCACGGAGATACGGAATTATCGAGAGGACTTGGGAGGAGGTTGGGGAGAGGACTTTTGGGGTGATAGCTTCTGGCTATCTAAATAACCCTAGCGATTGGAAATAAAAAAAAGAAGTATTTCATTAAAAAATACATCATATTTTGAAATTCCACAGAATGTGAGTGCTTCTCAACACCGCAAATTTAAACAGATTTTAAAAGCAAGTACTGACATGTTAAAAATCTATAAACTTTCCACATATAAAACTATTAAAATAAACTTTGAAAAAGAACAGTAAAAATACTCTTTTCAGTGCTAGAAAATCACAGATAAGTTAGGATGTTTTCATAGTTATAAAAAATACCTATATGCAAACGAAATAAATTTGTAGCCCTTATTTCAACTTGTTGTGTGATTGAAGAATATTTCAATATCTCCATTTTACAGCAAAACAAAAATTCAATTTTTGCATTTAATTAGGGTGAAAAATATATGAAACAAAGTTTTGTGAAAATTTTTCATTCAATTAAAAAAGTTGTATATTTAATAAAATGTAAGTTACTAGCTTATGAAGTATAACACATTTCATGAACACATTTAAAACAAACGAATACAAGACTTATTTATGTTGGTAGTTATCACGTGACAAGTTCTTACGTGGTCATGACATCACATGAATTTAGTCCATTGATTCCACATGAATAGCCACAGGTTGCAGGGCCGGCAACATGTGGCTCTTTTGATGTAAAGTTGCGGCCCTCCAGTTCCATACGAAATAATTAAATAATTTATTAACAAACCCCTTAACAATAAGGAAATATATTTTCAAGTACTTAATTTCTCAATAGCTTCTATTTTCATAATCGTTAATTACAAATCGTTACGCTTAAGATGACCGTAATGAGATAAATTTCAACCAATTGTTTTGTTCTTAGAGATGAGAATTCGTGACCATGTTTCAACCAATTGCATTTCATTTCCATTTCACCCAAACAGCCACCGTCTAGAGTGTGTTGTCAATCAGTCAGCCTCGGATAGCGCCGTCGAAGTTATATTGCATGTGTGTTAATTTAATCGTTAGCGATTTTTCCGTGTTTATTCATTTCTTGTTAAAAGAAGAATACGATTTAGAAGAGAATTATCTTCTCAAAGGTATGTACGTGTATAATATAATAAAATCAGTAACAGAATTGGTTTACATATCTGAGGATCGTGTTAATGAAGTAATAATGGTAAATACACTCATGGACAAAAAAAATTAGTGCACCAAGAAGGAGTCGTCAAAATGATACGAAATTTTACATACATAATAACTACTGTCATAGAAATAAATGATTAGAAAATCAAAGAAAAATGATCATTTATTTCAGAAAAAAAAAAGGCAAAAGAACGGAGGATTGAATATCCCGTTGAACCTCCTGTAACGCGAATGCACGATGCGATACGAACGGGCATTGAGGCATACAAGTTCTGTATGATGTCTTGAGACATTTCGTTCCATATTTGCTGTAACCTCGCTTCTAGTTCGTTCAAACTCGTCGGATGCCCAACTCGTCGTCCCAAATGATCCTAGATATGCTCGATTGGAGACAAATCTGGGGATCGGGCAGGCCAAGGAAGGGTATTAACAGTGCGGAGACAGGCTTGTGAAACTCTTGCAGAGTGAGGTCGAGCATTGTCTTGTTGAAAAATGGCTCCTGGGAGCCGTTGCAGGAGTGGCAACACATGTGGTTGCAGGATGTCATGGATATACCACTGGGCTGTCATGGTGCCACGGATCAATACTAGGGGTGACCGTGTATTGTAGGAAATGGCACCCCATACCATCACACCAGCTGTGGGAGCGGTGTGTCGTTGTAAAGCAATGGCAGGATTGAGGCATTCACCGTGGGGTCTCCACACACGAACACGATTGTCATCACTGCTGAGATTGAATCTGGATTCGTCGCTGAAGACGACCTGGTTCCATTCCGCTGCAATCCAGGTTCCTCAAGCGCTGCACCACTCCAAGGGGAGTTGTCGATGGATGGGCCTCAAGGGCAGCACACGTAATGGGCCCCGAGATCCCAAATGTCCTTCACCCAGACGCCTTCGTATGGTTCGAGAAGACACATGAGGCCCTAGTAAAGGTGCTAAATGTGCCTGGATAGCGGTCGAATAAGCAGTTGGCTGTATACGTGCATTTATTACGATGGGGTGGTCTTCTCGACGACTGGTCTGTCGAGGGCGTTCTGAGCCTGGTCTTCGTGTAAATGACATCTCTCCGATCCATTGGTCCCAACACCTCCTCACAATACAATCAGAGTGGCCTAATTGACGAGCTACTCGCCTAGCTGACCACCCAGCTTTCATCATGACGATGATTCTCCCCCTCTCAAACTGCGACAGCGGCTCATATTGTCTTCGAAAACGGCATAATGGCAGGTCTACCTGAGCTCTTCCTTTGTAAAACGATTCAGCACTCTCAAACAAGCTTTGGTTACCTGTTTTATACTCCACAGAGAGCGACGTTAAACGCCCTTTACTGGCTATACGTAATGCGCAATCATGCTGCATTTCTAATCATTTGCATATCTCTCTGACATGTACCTTCATGCCAAGTTTCGTTACGATCCCGAAATTATTTCTAGGTGCGCTAATTCTTTTGTCCATCAGTGTAAATTGTTTGCCGTTTTAGATAGCTAATTAAAATTTTAAAAAAAAAAATTGGCTCCGCCACCGGCATGGCATCTGGTAAAAAAAAAAAGAAATGAAGAAGAAAACCGCGAGAATTCAATCATGACTGGACGGAGTCGTTTGCATTTATATGCAACACAGATGGCCTTCGAACTTGTCTCATTTGCCACAAAACACTCGCACACAATAAGAAGTTATATTTGGAGAGACTTCTTATTGTGACACTTCTTAAAACATACCCAGTTTGCTGGTAAATATCCAACTGGTGACGCCCGAAAAAAGCTGCCGAAGAGCTCCAAAAATACAACAGTCAAGTTCCGTGCTAAGTGACTGGGCGTAATTTCCTAATAATGTAAATCTGACAAGCTTTGAAGTATCATTAGAAATTGCAAAAAGAGGATAATTATTCCCAGATGGTGAGTACATCAAAAATTGTATTATACGTGCATCTAAGGAACTGTTTCGGGATTTTAAAAATAAAGCAGAAATCATGCAAAAAATCAAAGATTTGCCATTATCTGCTAAGACAGTACACGATAGAACTGCTAAAATGTCTTCAGATGTATCACATATACAAGTGAATGACATTTAACTGTTTTCTGCCTTATCATTTGCTATAGATGACAATCTAGCGACATAAAAGACACGAAGCAAGTTACCCTTTTCGATAGGTATATGTCATCCCAAGATCCAAAAGAAGAACTGCTAGTATTGCAACGTCTATCAGGGCAAACTTGTGAAAAAGATACAGCAAATGCTGCTAAAAAATGCTTGGAAGAGAATGGAATCGATATAAATAAAATCGATTCTATACCAACTGATGGAGTCAGAAGTATGACAGGAATACATAGAGGAGTAACATCAATTCTTCAGAAAAAAGTAAACACGAAATTCTAACGTTTCAATGCATAATTCATCAAGAAGTGCTTTGTACCCAAACATTTCCGGCCGAAATAGTTGAGGTCATGAACTTGGTAACTAAGAGTGTTAACAGCATCTTGGCAAAGGAACTCTACCATCGCCAGTTTAAAGATTTTCTTGAAGAATTAGATAGCCAGTTTTCTTACCTACTTCTGCGCAATAAAGTGCGATGACTTTCCTGAGGTAACGTATTGCAACGTTCTGCTTTGTGCTTGAGTGAAATAAAAACATTCCTCAATAAAAAAAAAAAGCATTGAACATCCCGAATTGGAAGAAGATAAATTAGTGGCAAGTTCACAGAACTCAAGAGCAAGTTAGAAGTGCTGGAGGTCCAGAAATGCATTCACATCGCGCAGCACTAGTGGACCGCTCTAAAAGAAATTCTGTGAGCTGAGGGTCTCATATTCGGCGCATGGAATAGTCTTCCAGAATGCTACTGTGAGGTGAAGAAGTTGGTATATGGAGTGTTGACGATCTTCGGGTCGACATATTCGTGTGAGTAAGCGTTCTCTTGCATGAATATAATAAAAAGTAAAATTAGAAGTCAACTAATAAATAAAAATCTCGAGTCGTTCTTGAAACTTAAAACAAGTTTTAAGCCAGGTGTAATCTAACTTTTAAAAGGCATGCAAAGGCAATGCACTCATTGATGTAACTATCTATATTTGTGTTTTTACATGAATAAATATTATTACTCCATATTTCAAACCATTTGTTTTAAATCAAAAATCAAATATATATAAGCAAATACTATAACATTAAACCGAAAATTATTAGTGGCTCTTTAAAAACTGCGAAATTTTCTAAATTGTAACTTTTGGCTCTTCCATTTCAATAGGTTGCCGACTAATGATCTACTGGATATTTCGGATTCAAATAAAAAGGAGGAGTCTTAAAAGATTATTAATTAAGTATAATTTATGGCAAGTAAAAATTATTTGCCCACAAAATTAGACTATGGATATTTGCCTATTGAGCAACTTGCTTACTAACGCCACACTCTACCTCCAATCATCTTGAACCAACAATCTAGTTTAAAAGAAAGTATATCCCCGTGAAAATACATTATAATTAATATTTGTATGATTAGAGATGCCCTGTAATGGAGGGAGGCGTTACAAATATCTATTCCTGCAGCTCACCTAATCTTGAGCACCGATAGCCTCAGCCACGTGTGATCGTGACCGTACAGTTATATATAACCCGAATTACAAGTAAAGTAAAACAAACAAAATAATGCACAAAATATAAATGGAATATAAATATTGGGAAGAAATAAAAAAAAAGTTTAAAAAAAGGGAAATGTGCTATTGAGAACATTTATTTATCTTTGATTTCATCCATCCACTGGAGAAATGTTTGATCAAATCAGCAGACATATTAGTTACATTTGAGCCTTCATGACCACCTAATTTCTTTACCTCATATATGTCGTATCTCTTGGCATAACTTAAATAACTTGATAGAGTCCGAAAAATTTAGGTTTGAGTTTCAGGCCAATTCCAAAATGGTGAACCGCTACCAAATCACCAATTTGATACTGGGGAATCTTTTATTTTCTCTTCTCTTATGCTTTTTTTATTTTTAGATTTAATGTCATGAATATATCATTTTGCTTCATGATGAATGTTTTTTATACTCATGATTGTTTCCTCACATTTGTAGAGCTCCAGGCCTTTTTGTGTGAGCTCTAAAATAGCCTTTACCGAAAAGTCTGTGCCTATTATAACTACAAAATTTAGTTGCTTGGTCAGCACTACAATCCACGTTAAATAATCACGGTCTTCACTTATGGTGAAATCATATTCAAAAAAAATCTTTCGTCAACACTTAAGATTTACCTATGCAATACATTTCTTAAACAACTTCGGTTGGTTGATAATCTTCGTAATTGCGTCTACACGGATGAGACAATCTGAACTACCTGTATCTATAAGAGCGGAAATGGTTTTCTCATCGAGTGTAATATATCTGAGATCTTGCCATTTTTGCGGATGACTGAACAGGTTTGTACTTGAAAGTTGGATGGTCTTGCAAGTTGCGACTCTTTCTTGACCTTAGAACAATTGTAATTCAAATAGTAGGGAGTGTGACACCTGAAACACTTTCTAGGCGTTTTTCTTTCGAAACCTTTACAGACACGAGTCTCAGAATATTTTCTTTCATGCTTGAAATGCTCAGTTCTTCTGTGGCAACTTTCAAATATTCTAATATTAACGAACTTATTCGACAATCCCGCTTCTTCTTTTCGAAAAGGGGGTGTGAGGCCTGGTTTCATATTCAACGACCTCTGAACATCCTGAAATTTCTCAAGTCTCTTGGCTTACTCATCTGGCGAATAGATACTTGGCCATTCGTCTCATTGATATTTTTTTAATTAGACGAGAGCATTTGATCTGCTATTATCAGATCTCGTAATTGGTCAAAGGTTTTGACGCTTAGTCCCTTGATCTATCCACCAAAGCGTGTTTCAATATCTTGATAAAAGTCACTCCACGTTTCTTCAGTACTTTTCTGATGAGCTACAAACAACTGCCTAAACTTCTATGAATGTCATTTGAATCTTTTGAATAACAAGATCTTTACATGATCATTTTTTGCCTTTTCTTTAGGTTCTCGAGCAATCAGTTGTGATATTTGCTGAGGGATTGCCCCCAAAAATTTTTGTACAGACATCATAATAGCTTGAAACTCGAAAAATATAAAACAGAGACCGATATCTTTATTCATATCAAACTTATGGAACAATTTATTCAATTCATTGTGCGGTGTATGAGTATTTATCATCAATGTCCCCTGACTCGACTTCATCTGAGTCTCAATACTTAGCTTCTCCAATTCCATCGCATTTTGTCACTTCTTCACTCTTTTATTGCCTCTTGTCTCTCTTCTTCATTTTCTCTCCTTTCTGCAATGATATGATCACGGATGAATTTGATGTCTTCCTTTTCGTTTTCTATGCTATTTGTTATTAAATTTTTTTAATACTGATCATATCAACTCTGTTTCTTCTAAGCTTCCCTCTTCTGAAGTGAAGTAATCCCTCTTTCGTACCTTTTGACAAATGAGACATTTTGCCTCGAAATAAATTTGACATGCTATGTTTAAGAATTGACTATTCAAAAAAAAAATGTATATGAGAATTTCTAACTTAAAGGAGTTGAAAAGTATTTTGTTGGATTTTGTTAATTCGGTTTTTATCGATTCTGCAAAAATGAAAGTTAGAAACACAAAATTCGAATTAATTAGTGTTTCTCGACCAAGCTGTACACAAATATGAAAATAATATGAAATATTCAAAAAAACTGATAAAATGTCAACACTTTTGATATTTAATAGAAAAATAAATGTTTTTCTATGCTTGAAAATATTTTTGGTTTTTATGCCAACACAATTTTTACTTATTTCTTTTAATGGATAGTTGGAATAAAATCAAAAGTTGACAACATTACCTATACCTGTATATAACATTTCATACCATAAAAAAAAACATTTTATAGCTCCTTTACAATACATACCCTAGTTAAAAATATTAATCTTTCACATAATTTTAATAGAAAAAGCTATTTTGATCTACATAAAGAAATAATAAATTATATGGAAATTTTTTAAAAAATAAAATTAACTAGTATTTTTGCTTTTTATTTTAAATCTAAATGGTTTTATGCAGTAAATTCGATAAAACTACTTATTAATACATAAAGAATAAATTAATAAAATTAAATTTTGCTTAAAAATTCAATCCTGTTATGTATATTGAGTGTATTTAAAATTATTTTTTGAAAGGAAATCATTCATTGCCTCGAGCAAACAACAAATGCAGCGATGTACGAAATATATAATCCAGAAAAATATGATTGTCTTTAAATTTAAATAATTCGATATAAAAACCAACGTTTTTAAAAATAACGTTTTTATATGGTAGCAAAGTATATTAAAGAAAATTATTGAAATATTAGTTAAAACTGTTAGTTATTTTTAACTTTAAAATTTACTTAAAAAGATACATTTGTGAGCATATTAAGAAATTCATAATACTCATAAAATCAAAACATGCATTTGAAAGTTTGTAAGTCATTTTATTAAATAATTCGAGATAAAAACCAACGTTTTTAAAAACAACGTTTTTATATAGTGGCAAAATTTATTAAGAAAGATTATTGAAATATTAGTTAAAACTGGTCGCAAATATCTAAATATTGCATTGTTAGGCAAGTAAGAACGGTTCCCGAAATTTCAGAACTCTAGCTTGATGGGAAGTTGGTTAATTTAACGATAGAAAATTTGATGACACACACACACACACACACACACACACAGAAACACGAACCAAGTGAAATACATAAAAACGTTAAAAGTAACTAAAATTAATTAATTAATTCG
>BMAW01026054.1:239187-286280 GCA_019974015.1 Nephila pilipes
TTATTGAAGAAAATACTAGCTAAAACTTGTCGCAAATGTCCAAATATCGTATTGTTAGGCTAGTGAGAACGATTCCCAAGGTTTCAGATTTCTAGCTTGATGGGAAGTTGGTTAAATTAACGATCGAAAATTTGATGACACACACACACTCTCTCTCACACACACACACACCAAGTGAAATTCAGAAAAACGTTTTAAAATAAGACATTTATTTAAATTAAAATTAAATAAATAGAAATGTATACTTGAACAAAGTGCATTATATTAAATTTTGTGAAATATTTTTACTTAAAATAGCTCTTTTCTCTATTTTTAAAACTGAAAAAATAAATTTTGAAATATCAATTTATTAATATTAGAGACACCAGATGCCGCTACAACTAAGCGATATATTTATCACTTTTCCTTATTGTGCAAAATAATTTTATTTTTTGGCCTAAATTTAATTTTACCTTTTACACAGCTTTTTTAGAAGCTAACTTTCGGATTCCGTGGAAGTTTAATTGACTCGCTATCATCTTACAAAAGAAAAATAATCACGCATATGAAAGGTTTCTCCACTTGTTTCCTTTTATTTTTAAGAACCCACGAGTCGACGAAAACCGGCGGATGCGAGTCCACGACAATGACCACTATCGTACCGCGGTCACTAAATTGAATAAGGAATTTCACGCCAGTTAGATTAGTAGAAAGTTTCATGGCGTTGGAATGCGTTGGAATTTGTGTCGAGAACATAGGCCGCGGAGTGGCCTTTAAGCTCGGGTCGGTAAATTAGAACAAGACAATGGATGTAGAATTGAATTTAAGCTTTCTATGAGATGGTATCAAAGGGAGGTCTATGATTGGCTGTCATTGAGGTCTTCTAAAGTTGGCAACTTGGAGGTATAGGTTTCGGTTAGAGGGGGCGCTGAAACCCTTGGTTCCTATTGGTTGTAGTCCTTTGAGGGGAGCTGTCCTATTGGCTGTCCTGGGCTGCTGTGAGTATAGTGTGGGTGTTACTGTAAAGGTGGGCGTATACGGCAGTTGTGTGAAGAGACTTCGTTAATCTATGAATTTAATGATTTATAATTATTAAATTTAGAAAAATATAATATGAATTAAAGTTAAGGTGGGTTGTATGAGTCTAGTAGTATAGTGCGTGGTCTTTTAGTGTTTTCTCTAGGTGTGTAGTTTTCTAGATTAAAATGTTTGAGTTATTAGTGTGATTGATGGAGTTAAAGAATTTTTTAGATATTTTTTGAACAAATTTTCTGAATGTTGGGATTTTGGTTGCTTTTAAAATGTCATTATTTCTAACGTATCATCTTGTTTTTGTAATCATTCTTAGCGTTGAGCTTTGTGTAGATTTGAGTAAATTAATGTTGGATTTTGCCTCATACGCCCAGATAGGACATGCATATGTAATGATTGGTCTGAGAACGGCTGTGCACAGAAGCAGTTTAACACATGGATCAATAAGTTCCGAGACTAACCCAGAGATGGCGCTCGTAGTAAACCAGTAATCAGGTCTTTCTAGAGTACGAACCTTTGCTTGAAACGTGTCAAAATTTTAAGTCGATCGGACCAGAAACAGCTGAGTTATCGAGGTTGGAGTAAAGTCGTTTTGTAGTTTGTTTAAAAAATGGAAAAAACCGAGTTTCGTGTTCTGATAAAACATTGTTTTTTAATGGGTAAAAACACCGTGCAAGCGAAACAATGGATTCAAAAATATTACCCGGACTCTTGTCCATCAAAAGCAACGATTTGTCGGTGGTTTGCCGAGTTTAAACGTGGTCGTACCGACACAAATGACGCGGAACGCTCGGGTAGACCTGTGGAAGCCGTTACACCGGAAAATGTGAGTGAAGTGACAAAAATTATAATGAAAGATCGTAAAGTGAAGCTCCGTGAGATTGCTGAGATGACACAGATATCATATGGAAGTGTATTTACTATCCTTCATGAAAAATTGAGCATGAAAAAGGTTTTTTCCAAGTGGGTGCCGCGATTGCTTTCGATGGAACAAAAACAGCAACGAGTCGATGATTCAGAAAGCTGTTTATCGCTATTTACTCGCAACAAAAAAGATTTCTTGCGTCGTTACGTGACCATGGACGAAACATGGGTACATCACTACACTCCAGAGTCGAAGCGGCAGTCATCTGAGTGGCGCACAGCTGGCGAAAGACGTCCGAAAACGCAGCAGTCAGCTGGCAAAGTCATGGCGTCAGTTTTTTGGGATACGCATGGCGTGATTTTCATTGACTACCTCGAAAAAGGTAAATCGATCAACAGTGATTATTATATTGACTTGCTGGTGCATTTGAAGGAGGAAATCGCAAAAAAACGACCGCACATGCAGAGAAAAAAAAATCCTTTTTCACCAAGACAATGCACCCTGCCACAAGTCGATGAAAACAATGACAAAATTGAACGAATTGGGCTTTGATCTGCTTCCCCACCCCCCATACTCGCCAGATTTAGCCCCCAGTGACTACTGGCTCTTTGCTGATCTTAAAAAAATGCTCCAGGGAAAAAGATTTGGCTCAAATGAGGAGGTCATCCCTGAAATTGAAGCTTATTTTGAAGCGAAAGATAATTTTTTTTATAAACATGGTATTGAAAAATTGGAAGAGCGTTGGAACGATTGTATCACCCTAAAAGGTGATTATGTTGATGAATAAAAAAAAAAATTTTGCAAAAAAAATGTTGTTTTCAATGTTAGTCTCGGGACTTATTGATCCATGTGTTATTTTGTAAAGTCATTTCAGAATCCCAGCATATTAGGGGGTAAATACTACATTTGGCTTTCCGGAATTTTTCTCGCGAGTACGTAATGTGTTGTTTCCAAGTTAGTGATTTATCTAGTATGACTCCTAGATATTTAGTATTCTGAGACCACGGGATTTGTGAGTTGTAAAAAGTGGGTGATGGGGGTGTTTATGATTCGTTTTTTGAAAAACAAGACTGCTGCCGATTTTTCGACATTAATCTTGATTTTCCAGTCGTTGTAGTAATTTTCTGGGATGTGTAGATGTTTGTTAAGTGCGTATGTAACTGTTTTGATGTTTTTATATTTGGCTAGAATGGCCGTGTCATCTGCATACATGTTTATTATAGTGAGGTTGTATTGAGGGATGTCATTTAGGTATAAATTGTAAAGTATTGGTCCGATTAAAGATCCCTGAATTACACTATAATTAGTGCTGTGAGGGTTTGATAGTGTATTGTTAATTTTAATTTGATAGTTTCTTTTTGTAAGATATGAGTAGATAATGTTAAATAGTGGTGTTGGGAAATAGTAATTAATAAGTTTGTATGTAAGGCCTTCAATCCAGACATGGCCGAAGGCTTTTTGAATATCGAGAAAGACCGCGCCTGTAGATTTACTTTTTTCTAATCCTGGTGAGATATGCTCTGTTAGTTTGATTAGGGGGTAGGAGGTAGATAGGTGTTTCGGAAACCATATTGGTTAGGGTTACGTATGTTAGTGTTATCTATGTGGTCGTTGATTCTTTTAAGAATAACGGATTCTGTTAGTTTGCTGAGAGAAGCGCTATTGGTCGATAGCTATCTGGTAGGAGGGGATTTTTCCCCGTTGTGAGTATAGGAAATATTATAGAGGTTTTCCAGGAGTTAGCAAAGAGTTGGAATTTAAGTATTAAATTTATTAAATAAGTTAGTAGGGAAATTATTTTGGGGGAAAGTTTTTGAGCATTGTGTTTGTGATATTGTCTTTGCCAGGTGCTTTATTGATGGCTATTTTTTGGATGTAGGATGTAATTTCTTTTGGCCAAACTGTTTCAATGGGTGTAGGGGGGGGGTATTAAAAAAGTTGTGAAGTATTTCGTGTACTTTATGGTCTATGTCTGTTTTGTAATTAAGAGGTCTTTTGTTTTCAGTGAAGTTTCGTGAGAGTGTGTTAGCTAGAAGGTTTGATTTGTCTATTTCAGATTCAACTGTTGTGTTGTTGTTTTGTAGTGGTGGAATGTTGCTTCGTTTATTTTTAAAAGATTTCGTGATTTTCCATATGGAATTGTCTTGCGTGTTAAGTGTTTGTAGTGTTTGTATCCAGCTATTTTGAGTGAATTTGTGAATTTCTTTTTTTAATGTTGTTTTGTATTCTATTTACTTGTGTTTGAATGTTTGGATCCAGGGTTCTTTGGAATAATTTTTTGGTTTTATTTCATTGTCGAATAAGTTGCTTAATGTTATGTGATATGTACCTTTCGTTTTTGTCGTTGATTGGTTTGGAGGCTGTTTGGTGTGCGTTTATAATGTTGTTTGTAAGTTCTGTGATTTTTTGTTCAAGTTGTGTGCTGTTGTTTATGTTTGAAAAATTAAGTAGATTGGTGTTTTTATTTATTTCTTGTTTGAAGTGTTTCCAGTTTGTTGTGATGGCTCTTTTATTAATGTTGTGAGTAAGTGTAAAATTAAATCCGAGTATTATGGGGTTGTGGTCTGAGGAGAGTTCTGGTATTGAGGTGATAGTGTGTTTATAGTTGAAGTTTTTAATTAATGTGAAATCTATTGTGGTGGCTGTATTGTTACCGAATCTTGTATAAGTTGGTGGGTATGCAAGTGTAATGTCATGTAAATTAATGTAGTTGTGTAGGTTGACTCCTCTAGGTGAATATGTATGTGCGTTCCATGTTTGGTGTTTGGCGTTAAAATCACTTAGTATGACACAGTTATTGTTTAATTTGAAGATGGTGTCTAGATCTTGTGTGAAATTTGAGTAGTGTGAAGATGGAGGTATGTATATGGAGACAAGGGTGACTGCTGAGTGGTTTGGTGGGGTGAGATTAACTATTGTAGCTTCAATGTGTTGGAGTGGTGTGGTAGTGAGGCGATGATGTGCTAATGAATTTTTAATGAAAATCAGTATTCCTCCTAATGCAATTTCTTGGTTTTGCCTATCGTCTCTATAGGCTGTGTAGTTGGGTAAGTGAACTCGGTTGCGTGGTCTCAGGTGTGTTTCTTGTATCATTAAAAGATCTGGGGCATGCTTCTGTACAAAATCTCGTATCTCAACAATGCGAGATTGTAAGCCTTTCGCCTTCCATGAGCAGAGGCTTAGGCCAAATAATTTGTAACTATTGCTCTGGAGATGTATGAGTGGTTGTTGAGAATGTTTATTGATCATTAGAATCAATATCCATCAGAGCCTCTATTGATGCATACGTCTTGTTGGTCTTGCCTTTTGCCGCTTTAATTTTTGGAGGATTTTTGAGAAGTCCGGGTATTTGCTTGAAAATCTCTGTTAGTGTTTGAATCATCTCTATTGCTTTGAAAAAATCAGGGGTGGATTCTTCATCTACATCTTCTATTGTTTGTTTTTGTTTAATATGCTTGTTAACGAGATTTACTTTCTTGCTTCTGTTGTTTGGGTGGTTGATGGATGGGTTATTGGATGTTTTTACTGTTCTTTGAGGTTGGTTGATTTCTAGTTCTTGAATCGAAATCTGTTGTTGGTTGGTGACGGCATTTGCGAAAGAGAAGTTTTCACGTACAGCATTTGGGTTTTTGTTAATAGTATTTTGCTTTTTTGGAGGTTTAGGAAATTTTTCACAACCACCGTAGGAGGCTAAGTGTCCTTTATGATCGCAATTGATACATTCAGGGTTTAGGATGCGTTCTTTGATTAGGCATTCTCTTGCAAGGTGTGGTTCGGTGCATTTTAGACATCTGTGGGAAATGTGGCAATTTTCCGTCGAATGGTGGAAAAAGTTGCATCTGTAACATTGCGTGACTTTACCACTTCTGCGGTAGCCCTCAATTTTGACTGTCATGTAACAGATTCTTGTAAGTTCGAATATTTTTTCTGCTGTTGGAGTCCTGGGTAGGGTGGCTAGGTATACTGGTAATGGTAGTTTTGTCCTTCAGTTAGTGAGCTGTACAACCCTTAAGGGGTTGAAACCAAAGTCTATGAGTTCTTCTTGAATTTCTTGGGGTGTTGTCTCTCTAGGTAAGCCTTTAATTATGGCCTTAACTGGGCGTTGATGGACCTGTCTTATCACATAATATACGAATTCTGTTCTGGTGGATAGATATTCTATTAAATTCCTGTATTCTTCTGGGGTGTCGACGTACAATTTTATGTATTCTCCGAATAATTTTGTTTTAAGATCAGGTATTATTTGGTTGAGGGCTTTTAGTTGGTTTTTGTAATTATTTATTTTGAGCATGATGGGTGGGGAGTCGTTCCTTGGGTGGGATGACGACCTCGTCGTTTTAAGTGTTATTGTTACCTTATATGCTTAGGTTTTTAAATTTGTTTTGAGTAATAGTGGTAAAGGTTTCAGTAATTATTTGCCTTTTGGCTGTTTTTCTGCTGGGGGAGTGACGAAGCCGTCTTCAGCTTTCCTTTTTAAATTTTGATATTTGGTTGGTGTAATAGGGAGTGAATAGTGTATGTTGCAGCCAGGTGCAGTACAAATAGGAAGGGTTAAATACTCACCCTCCGCTGTTGTCAGGTCATCTTGGGCTTTTGAGTGGAGTAACATGTAGGATCGGATTTGTTCATCGTTTTCATCAAAGTCCGCGTGTCGTCTGTTGGGAAGTATGGATTTCATCCTTGTAGTGGACGAGTTTCCTTATTCGTCTTTGTAGCGCTTGTAGGGTCTAAGTTTTGTGGCGCTATCTATTCGTGCTTTATCTAAACAAAAACAAAGAAAGGGAAAGGTTTATTTTGAAATAGTTTAGAGGTTTGAATTCGATTAAAAAATACGATAAAATGATTATAAAAAATAAGAAGGGTGATCGTACAACTAACACGAAGTTTAACGTAGCTTTGTCTTAGAAATTAGGAATTGAGCGCTAAGGAAATCGTAGGAATTTAATTAACAGATCGAGTCGAATGAGATTGATTGGAATAGAAGTCACATTCATTTCATGTGTATTTCATTTTACATAGTTTATTTTATGCAATCCAGAGGGAAAAAAAAAAGAAATAAAACAGAATAACTACACTGATACAATTTTAATACTGTACAGTTTCTATTTTCCTGCAGGTTCTTTGGGGAAACTGTGGGTAAGGTGGGATTGCTAAGGTTACCAACCGTTAACAACATACTGCAACCAATGAACAAAAATCGGATTACAATAGGTCACCCAGTCGAAGAAAAATTTAATTATTGAACACTCAATAGGATATTGTTTTAGATAAGGTATTTTGGAGCACCAGATCACTTTTCAATTTTTTAGATGTCACTTGAATTTTAATTACATTTAGCTTAAATATATTCAATATAAAAATTTATCGTTTACTTTAAATTTAATTTCGGAAAAGTATACTATTGTCCGTTTCTAGATATTTCACAGTTTATTTCAATTCTTATATTTAATTGAGTAATTTAATAATGGTTATAAAAAAGCACACTTTGGGTAGCTAAATCTGTTCTTTGCAAAACTTTGCATATAACTTTTTTTTATAAATACTGTCTTTCTCATTAAATTATAATATAGTCCAGAATAATCAAATTTTCAGCTTTATTCATTTTTTAGTGAAGAAACATTCAAAACTAGAAGAGCTAATAGTGGCGAATGAAGTGAACTACATATTCCATACTACAAAAATCCATCCCAGTTAAATATCACGAGATTGTTAATCAGAATTATATAAAATCATGCTTTCAGATTTTGAAATTACATCAAAAAATTTCTTTTGTTAGTACGATAATGAAGGAATATTAATAATGAAGGAATGAATGTTAATATTGTTTTTCCGCCTAATTGTATGCAGAGGACTTGGGAAGACCTTTTGGTTATCTTCTTCTATTGTTGATGGATGAGACCAAATTTCAACATTATTTTCTGGTAGAAGGAATTATCCAGTATTAATTGATCTATGGATAGAGACATTTGTAGTCATTTAACAGAGAGCTATCATACAATTTAGAAATTTTTAAAAAATTAAGGTATGGTTGACGAAATAATCTAACGCATTTCTTTCAGGAAAATATTGATTCAAGCAGAAATGAATATGAGAGAAATGTACACTTCACTCAAAAAGATAGAATAATCAGAATGCAATTTTATGTCATTGTTAATCGTTTTTTTCTTAAATTTCAAATTATTTTTTTAAAATTAATGACGCATTTTTAGCTAATTTCTTAGCAGTTTCTTTTTTTTAAAAGTAAAATCACTAATTAAATAAAAGCAGCTTGAAAATTGTGAAAATGGTGAGTACAAAGAGTTATGATTAAAATGCATTTAAGGCCCCAACTTTGGCAAGATTTGAAACATTCAAAATTTGCCAACTTGGGTAATTTTGATGAGATGGCATAGACTCAATGAGCTCCGCAAAGCGCCGAATTTAATGTTTTGAAAAAAATTTGTTGATTCCAAAATGGTTAGTTTGATAATACTGCGACAGTATAGTTTTCTTAAATTTATAATGGATTTGTTGCAATTTCGATATTTTTAAAGTAAAAAAGAAAAATCACGTAGCATAAAAAAATGTAAAATTAATGGATTATTGATTTTTTTAAAAAATAAGCATTCCCCCCCCCCCGAATAATTGATTTCCTGTAAAGATATTAGAAACACACTTTAAGATTCTAGTTTGTATTGAAAAAACTACAGTAAAGTGTTCTGTAGTGAAATGATCGCTGTAAACATTAATTTTAATATGATCGCTAATTTTTTAACTCGTTCAAAGAGAAATGCTTCTCTGGGCCCGCTGCTTCTTACCACGGAGTGTCACGCTGTACCCAGAATTTTTTAGATAATAAGCCTAATTTGCGAAAAAAAATTCATCTAAAATAGGCTATTCATTAGAATATTTTGATTTTTACATATATTAATTAAAATGCTTTAAACTTAATATATACAAAAGAAAAAATGATTTAATCGAAAATTGTATGTCTTATACATAACACTATTACATTAAAAATCATATCTTTTAAGAAAATACAAAATATACTTACATTTGTTACATAAATTTTTTGGTGTAATGATGTGTCATTATATGCATATTAAGATATAAAAAATGAATCTTATTCTGATGTATGGTATTTTTAAAAAAAATTCTTTGATGTATAGTCCAACGTCACGTGTCTTACACACATATTTTGTCAACTTTTGACCCTTCACTCAAGATTTTGAGCTAAAGGTACATCTTTGTCCTTTTTTTCATTTTATGGCTATGTACAGATTTGGATTGTTTTCGCTAACATCATTGTCATTGCTTACCCCCTTTATCTTCAATGATTGACATTTCTAAGTGTCGTCTGAAAAAAGGACCGGATAGAATGTTGGTCACCTGCAGAGCATTGGGAAGTTTGAGGTCCAGGAAGGCCATAACGACCAATGAATCTCCCTTTATTAGGGGAAGTTCTCTCTGAAAGCCTCTTTGCGATTATTTGTCCGTTTTCAATTCAAGAAACTTTGAGAATGATGTTCTCAAAACTGAAGGAATGTTTTTTTTCTTACAATTTCTTGCATCATTCTTAGTATCCTAATTAGAATTTTCAGGCAGTAAATTATTCTATTCATATAAAATAATCAGGAAAAACCTAGTAAAATTATTTTATTTAGCTGTATTTATAGTGGGCAGAGAAGACAGCACTGTTACCATGATATAATTATGAAAATTATATTATATAACATTTTAATACATAGACTTTATGAATTATCTATTTATGCACTCAAAAATTATCTGTTGAATTAGGAAGTGTAAACAATATATTCTTAATAATTCCAGCTATATATATATATATATATATATATATATATATATATATATATTGAATTAATAACAGAAATAAAACAGCAGAGGTTAAAAAAAGTCTTGTACTGTTTTAACTTTTATAAATTTTAATAATTTCTGTATCTGATAACTGGGATAAACTATGATATGCAATAAAGTACGTTTATTGCTTAGTTATTTATAGGTGTAATCATGAGGGAACATTTTAGCTATTCCAACAATATTTCTTTTGCTTGAAACTCTTACTCTGAACTTATTATGAAATACTACATTAAAAAAATAAATCCTTATTTCGTTTTATTCAAAGATAAAATATTCAAAAACATGTTTAAAAGTATGTAGCATGCTAACATATCACCGTTTTATAATTTTTAGTAAATACATTAAAAATTTGCAAATGTTATATATTTATTATATATATATCAAAATCAAAAACACGTATCTTATACAGAAATGTTGAAAAGTTTTTTTTTTAAATTAAGGTTGAAACTCTTCATGAAATATATAACAATATAACCATTCGAAAATTTAGATAAACATTATTCTTTAAAATCAAAATTATTAATTGAAAAGAAAAGGAAATATTGAGGATTTTCAATTAAATTCCGATCTTCTCAAATCAACGATGATTGATTGATTGGTTTTATTCACTTCACACTAGATGCAACACAAAAACTATTGGCAGCAAACCTCGTAATTTTGAACCTCTGTCATGTGACGAGTATGACACCTGAGCTTGCACCTCCCTATCCTAGCTTCCACACCCCACCAACGAGAGGACTTTGAGCCTCGACAAATTTTACGTGCATCAATCTCGGCTACACGGCGGGTATTTTGTGGCATCAAGGCTCCAACCCGCAACTCGACGAAAACCGTCGGCCGCGGGTTTGCAACCGTAACCACTAGAGTACCAAACTTTGAATTCTGAAATTTTTTATGGCTCCCTCAAAATACTTCTTTTTAGCCGAAGCATTTTCAATGAAAATGTTTGCCGAAACATTTTACTCGATTCATTGTTGATCAAAGACAGCTTTTAATCAACTTCGTAAAGCATTTCTTCCAAGAAGCGAGTGAAAAATATTTCAAAAAAATTTGTCTCAAACATATATTTAAAAACTTAAGGTTTCATGGAGGTATAAGCCGGACACCCACGACGAATTTGTAAGAAAGGAAATTCCGACACATATAACGTCAATGAAATCGGGAATGATGTATAATCATGCAGAAGTCAAGAATGAATGCGAAATTTTCGAAAAAATAGTGTCCCTGAAACAAATTATTTCATTTCCCTTTGATGTATAAGATTTTCATAAGGAGTTAGCACCTGCCACTTTCGAAAAGCTAACCCTTAAGCATTTCATTATGCATTCAAAGATTTAAATATCCAAATAGACAAGCTTAGAATGGTTGGACACTAAAGATTTATTGAAGTTTTATCTGTCGTATGAGTTTCAACTCTCTAATATTAGCAAAGGAGAAAAAGAAAATGCGAGTTTTTCCATAGCAAAATTCTAACAACCAAGTATGACAATAGATCGTTTTCAGTTTCCAAAATTTTTCTTCTAAAAAAGAAGTAGAATATTTTATTTACAAGCAACTTCTATAGCTATGATAAAGTCAAGAAATGCTATTCAATTGGCAGAATTTTAGAACTAAAATAATCAACGAAAGTGCACTCGAAAAATTTTCTTACTACGAATTGTATATATAGTATTGTATTTTTCTTGTGTTCAAAAATTCAATTCAGCTTATAAAACTTGTTTTTTAAAGATTTTTGAAGAGAAAAACAGGTGGAAAAATTGTGGAAACTGTGGAAAACGTTTTTACATTTGTATATCAATGAATTGAACATGAATAAACAATAAATTCAAGCATTGCATAAATGAATATAAATGAGAGAAATACATGGTTCATAAAACTAAATGTAGTCGTCCATTTTTCTTAAAAAAATTATTGGTACAAATAAACTACTGTTTAATAGGTCATGCTTTCTGAATGTTTTTTTTAAAATTAATTTTGAAAAGTTCGAATAAATTCAGCACTCATTCAACTGAGCATAGTATGTTATATTTTCTAACCCTCACTTCATTCAGTATATGTTTTAATTTTGTTACAATTTTTTTCGAGTACTTTTATTAGAGATAACTGAAAAAAATTCTTTTTTTTTTTCTTTCTGTGAGTGCATTTTGATTTTAAAGTGCTTTGTGTAGTAATTAAGACTTTTGATAAAAATTTAATTTCCCACGCTATTATGGAAAGAAATTATCAAACAAGTATGAGTTTAATGCAAAATATATTTGTAATATTTTGGAATTATATATATATGCAAACTTATGGGGAAACAGTTCCCTATAAATCACAGCATATAAAAAAAATATGTAACTTTAGTTTAATTTTAGAACTTTTGTAAACATATGTACAAATTTTCATAGTTACAGCTGTATTATTTTAATTTTCTTTCACAGAATGTGCCAAATGATTTCATTGACCTATAAAAAATTTTAATTCTTCTTTTTTTCCTTTTCATGACGTCATGCATTTATAATTCGAAATCTTTTTTATGAAAAATATAAGGTATCAAAATTGTTCTACGCATGGAATATGGATTTTAAGAACAATCCTCAAAATTAGATGTAACAAAGCTTTTTACTGTTCTTCGTAGCATCTGATAGAAAAAAAAATAAATGCAAAACCATAAATAATAGTACTACAACCAAATTCTTGCATAGAATTGTGAAAAATAATTCCAAGAAATTAAGAAAAATATCACTTAAAAATATTAAAATTTACTGCAGTGAAAATTTTAAAACATTAAAATATTTTGAAAATAATTAAAATTTTAATTAATTATTTATTTGTAGATGAAGTTTATTCTTTCTTTCTGGAATGCATATCTCATTGTATCCATGTATAGTGAACAAAATTATTTTCTTATAATTTCACAAAATTGAGCTGAGCAATTTTGTAAAAAGACACAATTTGCCAATGTAATAATTAAAGCTTCTAAATTTACGTAATGTAAGGAAACATAATATG
The DNA here is from genome assembly GCA_019974015.1 of Nephila pilipes. NCBI lineage: Eukaryota > Metazoa > Arthropoda > Arachnida > Araneae > Nephilidae > Nephila > Nephila pilipes. The sequence continues at coordinate 251,915 of BMAW01026054.1, forward strand.
TTTATATAAAATCACAAAAATTGTCATTCAATAATCCTAATATCAATTAATAATATCTGTAAGTTTCTGTAATGTTAAAACAAATTATGAATATTTACTTTTGTGTAAATTATACGCAAATTGCATCATAGCTTGCAAATAAATTTTGAAGTAGTTTTATGGTCTTAATTGATAATAGAAATATTAAGCTGAACTATTTTTAGTATGGTATAAGTATGGTTTGTATCTTTATTGGTAATATCTGTTTGCTTTTGCATCATGAAAATATGAAATTATCCTATTTTATACAATGAAAGTGAAAGAAAATGTTTTATGTAAAACTATCTCTTAAATTTATAAAACTTTTCACGATAATATTTTTATACAACATGCATTTTTTCTAAGACTTCTAACTTAAATAATAAAATAAAAAGAATAAATATAAATCAAAAGATAAAAATTTATTTCCAAATAATGAAATGAGTACGATATATAATAATCCATTAATTATTTATTCTTACCGTAAAAATATCTTATTTTTGGTATAATATCTTACACAAAAATAGAAATACTACAAATTGTTTGCTTCAAGAAATTAAAATTATTTAAATGTTATATGAAACATAGAACATATCATTTTACACATTTTGTGCTATTAATATTTTCATAGATTATGCCAAATTTTTTATACTTATAAAAAGTTTGCTCAAAATAATAAGAAATTATCAAATTCAGAAAAATAAATCTTTTTATTTCAAGTAAAGTGAATTTATTAGTTTGTGATATATTAAAAATAATGTTCGAAATTATTTCTGTTACAAAATATTTCAAGTTAATGTAAAATATTGCAATACAAAATCGCAATTTTTCACAATGTAACAAAGAAGGAAATATAGAAATTTAGATAAGATAGATATATTTGTAAATAATTTGGAAAGCCTTAAAGATATTTTAAATGCACTAAAGAAATACGAGAATTTCTTATATTGTTTTTAAAAATACTTAACACACGAAAAATGATGCATATACTAAAAGCACTAAAATAATACATACACTAGACACACGAAAAATAATATATATACACTAAATACACACAAAATAATATACATCTCTAAAAACACTAAAAATAATACATACATTAAAATAATATATACTCGTAAAAAAAACTGCAATTTTGAAATATCGTATTTTAATTCAGCATGCATTATTTCGCGCGATATTCTTCAAAACAATTAATACATAATCCTATTTTACACATTTCACACGAAGCAGACGTACGTATCTCCACATCTTTAAATTTAAAGAGGACGCAAAGTCTTAGAACTTTTTTATGTTCAGGCTAATGATTATTTTCATATGAGCAATGGAAATCATATGAATACTTATTTTAACTTATTACTAATAATTACTTATTTTTACATGTTGCACTGGGCTGTTAGAAATTATTTGTACACCACTTCTATTCTCCAGTAGATGTCGGATTAAATTGACCCTGAGTGTCTTGTGGGAAATTTTGTTTCCCTTTTTGATTTTATACAATATAAATGAATTTAATACTGTTAAGTCTAATAAGTGAAAAAAAAAGTTTTTTAGTGTTTTACGACCAAACGTAGAACTCTTAGACATGCAATCACTTAAATCTACGTATCCCATATGTGTATTATAGCATGATATTAAACCAGGCATTTCGCATACGTCATCGTGCAAAGTCGTTCTTTTTATATCTGGATCATACATGTTACTTAGAAAGAATACTTCCCTTTTGTTTTTCCAGCACATGGCTGTCATTCCCCTTCCGAATCTTACTGACAAATCTTCTTTTTGCATTTTTGGGTGGGTTAGGTTCTTAGGGCAATTTTTTCTATTCGGATGCATGGTACTAGAGGAATTTATTTTATATTCTGTTAGCAGTTGCAGAAATAGTGCAGGTGATGAAAAAAACTGTCCATATGCAGTTTATGCCCCTTGTTTTTCACACATTCCGCCAATTCTACTACTGTTGCTTGACTAGTTGTTATCTTAATATTATTTATTTTCTTTTTTATTTATCTGTTGCCAAATAAACTTTCATGTCGAAAGTATAGCTTTTTTATCAACTATTTTGTATAATTTTAATCCAAATCTCTTTCTATTTTTTTTGGAATATATTGCTTGATTATCACACGTCCTTTGAAAGAGACGATAACATTGTTTACTACCAATTCTTCTGAGGGATCATATACTTCTTTGAAAGAAAAATTTTGGGAGTTAAATATATACCTAAGTTTCCGAAATCTGTCATAATCCGAAGCAGTTTTATCCTGGTCATTACCATTATCTGCAAAATGTAAATACCGAAGTAAATTTATAAATCTGTCCCTTCTCATCACTGTTCTAAAAACGGGTGTATGCAGTACTGGATCCGTCGACCAATATTCTTTTAGATTGTCTTTTTTCTATATTCCCCATTAAAAGGGTTAAAGCTAGAAATTTAAGTATTTTCACTTCTTTTGTTTCAACCCAACTTGGGTTTGCTTTTTTTAACTCGACGGCGTTGCAGTTTGTAAAGTAAGAACTGTATATATATTTGTCTCGCCCGTAATTTTTTTCACAATACAATTTTTAAAAATATAGTTTAAGAATTCACTTTCAGTGACACACAGTTCAGTGGCTCCTTTCAATTTATTCAATCCATTAAATTGTAAGATTTTTGCTTTATGAATTGTTTGAGGTTTCTCCCAGACAATTTCATCCGATTCGTGCAAGACAAGACCTTCAGAAATAGGGATAAAAAGAAAAGATTAGTCTAAATCCTGATCTTCATTTTCTAATTCGCAATCAGAATCAGAATCATCAAAAATTTCATCTTCCAAATCAATTAAGAATTTTAAATTTCTTCTGTGGTGAGCCCTCTTTTGCTTTTTGGCATTTTAAAATCCGATTTGATATAAGACAAATTAAGAATAATTTAAAGAGAGAGAAACAGCGCTTGTAAAACTAACGATGTAAGGAATGATTCGTTTTGCTCATAAAGACTGGGACAAAAAGGGGGAAAAGGGACTTTTCGATAAGCGTGTACAAAAGGATTTTTCATAAGCGTGCATTTCTAAACCCTCCGAATACAATAAGGTGTGGTAAAGTTATTGACATTTACGAGCTCTACCGTGTTCCGAAAGCTGTTAAGAGGGGAAGGAACTCCATGGTTTATTTCACTACCAACCCCGTCCTTTAAGATACTGTTCGTTTTGGTCGTGAATGCGACTGCCCGTCCTCAAAAGGACGGGCGCCCTCTCTTGAACCAGTCCATATATTTTTAAAACCATGATGAAGCCGGCGAATCGATCAATAAGTCTGCAATCGAAATTTCGAAAATGGAGTTTCTATGGTTTGTCTGACGGCGGTGAAGAAATCTTTGTGATGCTTGAACTTCGAATTATCTTCTGGCACCTTCAATTTTCCATGATTCACTTTTCCATGTGGTATCTTTTATAGTTTTCTGCGCATCTTTCTTTTTCCTGAAACTATCTCTAATGAATGCATTTTTCTACACAACAATAAAGACAAGCTTTCGTAATAGATAATCTCCGATAATATTCATGCATTACGGTTCCACTGTGATGATAATTTCTTTGATTCTCGAGTTTTAGTGAGGTATGTATATGACAACAGAACTAGTCTTTCATCGTTCTTTTTCTACATTATTTTACCCGATTTGCTTATTAGTTGGTTTTCTGTGTACTTAAAGTTAAATTTCTCATCTACCAGTTGATACAGCAGCTGCACTAGGTTGTCGTAATCTGATGGCAGTTTTGTAATCATTTGGAAGCAAACAATTTCCTCAGGCATATCGAAAGCTGCTGCTTCAATTAACAGCTTCTTTTCCGATGCTCTCTTGCAGAATGTATCTGAGCTTTCTGCGTTATCTTTAAATTTTAGTTAGTGTGGGAATCTGAAGCTTTACTCATTGACTAATGTTGTGTACGAACATTCCTTAATAAGTGTTTGGATACTCTCTTCTCCTTTTCTCTCCAGCACAATCGGGTAATGAATCAATCTCCCCTCCTAAACCCTCGAATTCCAGCATCCTCGGTCAATCAGTAAAAGCTTTTCACATTTTCATGCCTGATAGTTGAAGTCACTCACTTTTGGAAATGTAAATAGTAAGGGCCCCTGCTGTTCGTTCGATATGTTGATACCGCCCCAGAATCGACAGCTCGTCCAAAAATTTGAACTTGCTTTTCTTCAGGAATAAAGGGGCATAATCATGATGAAAAAGATAGCAAGTAGCTCCAGTATAACGCAAATCAAGTTGTCAATTTAACGCAATCCATAACGAGGAAAGCAATTTAAAAGCAATTCCATGTTGGTTTCACGCCCTTCATACTCCACGTGAACCTTTCATATCACTTTCACATATTCACATTCCCATAATTTCATAAACTTAACTTCAGAAATCTCCTCTGCCTATAACCACGCTGTGGCATCCATCTGTCAATTTTTATGCGTCAGATTTGATGTTATGGACTTAGAGTTACGGGGATTTTCCGTAACCGTCTTTCAACAATGTGTATATGCTTTCCCAAATTTTATTATTGTAATTAATGGCATTAATCATTTTATAATTATTTAAAAATATTTAAAATGTTTGAATGTTTTTAGTTTTTTCATTAATAGGTTACAGATAATTTGAATTTTACTGAAAAAATCTTTTATCTGTTGCTTGTTGTAAGAGTTCGTTAAAACATATTTGAAAAAAAAAATTAATATATTAATTGACAATTTTAAAAATTAATATATGATTGTTACTCTTTTATTAATTAAAAATAATTAAAAAATGCTTACTCCTAAAAAAAGAAAAACAATTTGAATACTCTTTTCAATACAATATACACACCCTTACGTTTCGCCAAAAGAAACATTACAAATTCTCGCAAAATTATTGGCGGAAAAGACCGTTATCACATCTTGCATCTTGCTTCGGAACATTAAATTAGCCACAAGAAAGATGAATCGCATTTATTGAACTCAATTGCTTAATTTTTTTTTTCAAATTAAGACAAAAATTAAATATTTAATTTAATTAAAGTGAATTATTCAACTTCTTGATTTCTGATATAGCTTAGGTTTCAATACAGATAGTAAATAATGTTTGAATTTAATTTTGTAAACCTATAGTAAAAATGCGGCAAATCTTTATGTTCCAATCCATTCTTATACAAATTTTCCAGACTTTAAAACTCATATGTAGGATTTTTTAAAAAAAAATTAGTTTAATGTACTTTATTTCAAAGGCACGTAATTTCATTTTTTTTTAAAAAAAACATATCTTCCAAATATATGTTTAAATGCTATATGGTAAACTTAATATGTTATAATGATTGTTATATTTTTAATAAAATTATTTTAGAAATTTCAGGCAGAATATAATAGATTTTTCTAAGAAATAAGAGGAGGGGGAAATCTTTATTATTTGCTACTCATATTTCAATTAAGTGCAAAACAATATTTTAACGACCAATACTGGCTTGCAAATAACGTAAGGTTTCGTTCCAACACCATATCAAACAATTTATTCAACAAATTTTTATTACAAACTGTATGTTTGTTACTATTTTTTTTTCAGCAAATAACTAATTTTTCTGAACAACTGATATTTTTTAAAAAAATCTGTCCAGAATTCTGTATGTTTTTCAAAGGTTTCTTTGATAATTTCATTTACGCCATGAGAAGAAACTTTTTCAAAATTTTCATGAAAGAAAATGGCAACGCTCGTTTGTAACCGGAAAACAGTTGTAATCGAACGGTTGATAACATGAGGTGTGGCTGTTAAATAACGAAGAAGTAAGCATACGCTAAACGCCAGCGACCGACAGCTGTTTAGCGTGAAGCCTTCTCTTTCGAATGCAGTGCCTCTCACTTTTGTAAACAAATTCTTATACTCTTTGCTATCGATTGTAGTACAGTTATTTTTTTGTTGTTGTTGTTTCGCCGTAAAAATGACTAGAGAGCAACAATAAATTGTTGTAAAATTTCATATGAAATATTGAAAAACCACTAGTGAAACTTATAACTTATTAAAGGAAACTTATGGCAATGAATGTGTATCAAGTGCACGTGTTTTGAGTAGCCTTAGCGTTTTCAAAATCGTTCAGAAGTCGTTGCTGATATTTCATGCCCGAGTCACCCTTTAATGTCAAAAAGCGGATGACAATACCGAAAAAAATCTGTAATATAGTTCTGTTTGCTGGTGTATATATATATATATATATATATATATATATATATATATGCTTTTAAATGCTATCAATTATATATATATATATATATATATATAAACAGTGGTGGCAAAACTTGGGGTTTATATTTATATATATATATATATATAAACAGAGATGGGCACTCTTGGAAATTTTAATGTTTTTTAAATTTGTATGCTTATAGATAATGTTGCGTTTCACAAAATGCAAAGTCGTATATAAAATTTTAAAGTGAATTTAATATTAAATTCAAAACCAGAACTAAAATATTTGTAATACAAAAAAGTTATGCATACTTTATTCTAAAAAACCAAACACAGTTATAAAGTGGTTTGTAATGTCTTAACTCTTCTGGCCAACCACTGTTCTTGTTCTGGGAACCAATCAAATATTTTTAACTGCCAGTTCGAATTAACATCAGGTTGATAGTTGAGACAATTCGTTATTATTCTTTGCTCTGTGGAAAGAAGATTGTTTCTTACATAATCAAATTTCAAGTAGGACTTGTAGTAATTTTTTTTTAATATTTAGTAAGGAAGCATTGTTTTTAGTTTGGTTTGGTTTTATTAACGTCGCTTTAGAAGCAACAAGAGGACTTTTATTAGTCAAGATGCAATGACATCAAATAAAAGAGTAGATTAGACACCTATAAAGATATATAAGATTAATGTGTTACGAGAAAGTATTCTTTTCTGTGCTGAAATTGCAAGAGAAGTAGGTGATTCAGTAACAACATCTGGAGTCCTAAAGCGTTGCTTACGATATCAGGAGACAAATTCCTTAAAAAACAAAGCAGGAAATGGCTCAAACAAGTGCACTATATCTGTTGATGACAAAAGAATAAAAAGACTATGTCTCCAAGATAGAAGAATGCCATCAACGGTCATCAGAAGTTATCTGAATGATGCTGGTATTTCTGTAGTTTTAAGAACAATCAGGAGAAGATTAACAGATATTGGGCTAAAAGTTAGAATTCCACAAAACATCCCTTAACTCAATTTGCAGCAGAGCAGAAAAATACTCCATTAGGCAAAATAACACATTAATTGAACAGATGATCAGTGGTCATAAGTTTTATGGAGCTAAAATACTAAGATATTGTTATTCGGTATTGATGATAAAACTTTTTTTAGACATAGAATAGAAGACCTACGTCATAACTGCATTCAGGCAACTATGTCAAACCCACTTATTGTTATTATTTGATCATTCATGTCAGCAAATGGTATAGATAGCCTTCATGTAATCGATAGGACAATGAATGACAAAAAGTACTTTGAAACTATTCTAGAAACAAGAATTCTACCTTCCATCATTTCCGAACAAAGCTTCATTTATTTTCCGTCAGGATTCTGCTCCTTGCCACGCAGCAAAATTATAGAAAAAAAAGGTTTCATACAAAAAGCATTGAATTGTTGTCATGGCCAGGAAACAGTCATGACCTCAATCCTATCGTAAGCTTGTGGCACCGTTTGAAAACTCTTGTCCGAATGAAGCGCCCATCAAATATAAAGGAACTAACTGAGGCTTTAATTGTTTCCTGGCATTTGTAATAACGAAGAAAGAGCTTAAAACTCTCGTCAGCTCTATGACAAAACCTACTAAGTACTGATAACTCACAGCAATCATCAGTATCTAATGTATATCGAAAATTAGCACTGACGTATTAGAAAATTAGTACTCTCTCTCTCTCTCTCTCTCATAATTTGAATATTGCTCATTTTAATAAAAAACAGATTATTAAGTATGAAACAGAGTGATTACAAAGAATTTGATTTCAATAATGATAGAAAAAAGAAAAAGTTTCAAGTAGATTATAATAATCTGTTTATGATAAAGCATTATGTTAGAATAGGTAAGAGAAAAATTACTGACAAAGAAGATATTAAGACAGTGAATCTTAAGTTAACATTAATTTTTGGAAATGGAATGTCATCCACAAATATTTCACAATTGATGTGAAAAGACTGCTAGGGAATAGGATACATAAAAACCTATCACAAAATGAATTGTACTACAATCAGCTGGTAAAATATACGATACAGTTGGATTTGTATCACCTTATAGAATTAGGTCCAAATGCTTATTACAAGAACTTTGACTAAAGAAGTTAGCCTGTGATGACGAGCTACCACCAGATATTTATTCAACATGGTTACAATGGTGGTCAGAACTTTCTCCTTTGTCAGAGCTCAAGATTCCATGAATGATCCTCGATTCCAGTGAAATCCAAATCCATACCTTCTCCGATGCTAGCCAAAGAGTATACGGAGCTGCCACCTTCTTGAGATTTAAACATAAGGACAAAATCAGCGTTAAACTCGTAACATCTAAAAGCCGTGTCACACTTTTGAAAAAGTTATCCCTGCCCAGGTTGAAACTGATGGACGATCTACTTGCTGCTCGCTTAACAAAGGAAATTAAGAAAATAATGGATCGGAAATGTTCAACTACAGTCTTTTTCTGGACAGACTCTTAGATCGCTTTATATTGGATCGAAGGTCCCAGCAATAAATGGAAACCCTTTGTGGCGAACCGAATTCGCAAAATCTAATTCCTCACGATCCAAATTTGTAATTTCACTGTTCAGGCAATGACAACCAAGCAGATCTTCTTAGAACAGGAATAAGTGTTGAAGCTCTTTCAAACAATCCAAGTGGGGGAATAGACCCTCGTTTCCTAATCATACCAACTTCCTGACCAATGGACTAAATAAAGCAATCCTGAATGGTTGTATTCAACAAAAATTAAAAAGAACTCAAACCCAGAACTAACATTTCCCTGACAGTGTCAATGACTCAAAATGATTTCTTTGAGAATTAATTCAACTTTAATCATATTTTGGTACTGTAAAATGTATTGTGTATTTTGTATTTAAATATTGCAAACATGTCGTGTATTTGTATTGAAATTTCATTTCAATGGCGGGAACTGCTACGACCCGCGAGTGCAGATGGCGCTAGTAATCATATTCTTGTTTACAATTTGTATCATTTTCCTGTAGACATCAGCCAAGGAGCACGACGTACCAACTGTCGCTCAAAAAAACATTCATTTTTAGTATGCAGTCCACAGCTCTTTGTTTGAATAGAGAAGTTTCAAATAACTCAATGTCAATGATTAAACCTTTCATTTCAGTGTTCTTTACGCAACATAATGTGTGAATAAATAATTTAAAACTTCTTGGCAGAAAATGAAGCAGAGTAGTGTCCTTGGAACTGGTACTCAAATAAAGTTTATTTGCTGCTCGTTGCCAACAGTAAAATTTCAAATGTTCTTACCTCCCCCTCTTTTCATGCATTTTACTTGAATGTTTTTTCCTTTTCACTTAAATAATTAAGAAGCAGTATGTTTCCTTTAGAATTATTCCTGGCCGGGTAACCAGCTGAAACAACTTTTTTTTAGTTTCTGACAGTTGGGTGGATAACCTGTAACGAGAACATTTTTTTCTACAATTGTTTATTTAAATATTTAGGGGATTAAGTTTGATTTAAGAAAGATATTCGTTTCAGCTTTTAATGGGAAATTAATTTGATTTTTATGGGGGAAGTATATTAACAATTTCCAACTGGGACTACTTTAAAGTCACTTTTCGCATTTTTATTCCTTTTTATGTTAAATTACTTAATAGACAAATGCTTATAAAACATTACCTTCGCAAATAATCATAAAACAATGTTTTGTTCATCCCACATTAATCTTTCTTGCTTAAAAATTGATGAAATTAGTGGTAAGTAGATTTCCTTTGGTCTTAGATAGTTTTAAAGGCTTAAAAGCCTATGTGCTCCGTGAAACAATATATACTTCACAGGATCATTTCTAGTTTGCTATCAGCGTTCTTTACCGATAATCGCAGAAAAACCAAATACGATTATATGTGATGGGTTCTGATCGTGATAACAGTTCGTGGATTCTCTTCGGAGTGTTTTGAGCTAGTGATGATCGCCTTTTTTGCTACTGCGGTGAGCATCTGCAAGTAACTCGGTCTGAGAGTCGCTCCATTAAAAATAGAAGATATTTTTACACACACTTCGATTCAGCTGTATGAGTATGACGTCACTTAAGAAGTCTCTTAAGAAGACTCTTAGGGAAATGTTATTGCGATGTGTATTTAGAAGTAATACTAAGAATTTATCAGTTTTTTTAAATGGCAATTTGCTTAATTATTGGTGATTGAAACTACTATTAATATTTCTTTAGAGTTACATTTGATTTAGTAAAATTGTTTACTCCAGAAGCGCCATCTCTGAGCGTAATTCTTTAATGTTATACGAGAAACCGCATGAGTGATGAGATAATCTCGGCTCACATTATGTGAATAAAAACTATTTTACAGTCCACTGCTTTGGTGTTTTTGTTTTGGTGAGATATGTATAAAATTAACTGAGTTATTGAATTAACTGGCCCAATTATCTAAATTATGTGAAGTGTAATGAGAAAGGTAACCGGAATGTATAAAAAAGCACGACAGTGTTATAAGGAAATTTATTAGCTTTTACTTCAGGCATTTAAAGAAAAAATAATATAAAAAAAATACCCGGAAGATGTTTATTTTTGAAATTTAGAGAAGATATATCATCAGAAAGGTTTGATCAAGCGCCAGGAATTTGATTAAAAAAATGCAATGCTTGTGAGGTAGAACTTATGTCCATCAAAATTTCGAATTACAAGAATTAAAATGTCTACTCCTCCCGAAAGCTCTCTTCTTGGGTCACTTAATAATAAGAAGGTTCTCTTATCCAGAAAACATTTAATGAAAACAATTTTAAATTCTTAGAAACGGAGTAAACTTCTTTTCCACATCATGTTTTTAATTCAATATGCTGCAAATTGAGAGGTAATATGCAAAATTCTGAAACAGCATGAAAACAATTTTTAAACTTGTTACAATTCGTGTTATCTATCCTAGATAATTAAAAATTCCTTAGCTGTTTGAAGTACATAATTTTTGAAACTATCTTAAATCTTGTTAATTACTCGCTTAGAATTTAGCTGTAACTTTATAAGCTATTGGTCATTTATTATTTTTAAAGGTAATTCCCTCATTTCAAGATTATTAAATCACAACTGGAAAAGCGCAGAACCGATGTTTAGTTTCGCAAATGATTTTTTCCCAGTTAGACCGGGAGTAAAAGCACGAGGAAGAATTTTTTCGCAACACGGGTCTTCGGACCTTGCACAGGTAGGTCAAGTCATATCTAACAAGGCAATAGCCACTGACAAACTTATTGATTTTGCTTTATTCTTGTTTCGTAAAAAGTATCGATATTTGTACCACTTTTGGTTTTATACAAATAAATCCTTATGTGCTTTATATTTGTTTCTTATATTCAGTAAAAATTGTGGTTTGTATCTTATTGATCTATTACTGTTTATTTCATTGCAACCGAACATAAATTCATAGATAGTTATGACCTGAATTTTTATTGGTATTAATACTTTAATCAGTGTGTATGAAAAAAGAGCTGAATATATTATTAATTATTTCTTTCAATTTGATTTTTTTTTTTTTTTTTTTTTTATTAACGTTGAACTTGAAGCAACACGAGGGCATTGGTGATGGAACTCGAAATTTTGAACCTCAATCGAATGACGAGAACGAAACCTGAATTAGCTCCATCCTCTCCTAACTTCCACACCACGCTAACAGGAGTACTTTGGGCTCCGACAGATTTAACATGCATCGGACCTGGCAACGCGGCGGGACTTTCGTGGCCAAGGCGTGAACCCGCGACTGAATGAATAGCCGGTGACGAACCCGAAACCATGACTACTATTCTACCACTGCCACCTTTGAATTTGAAATTGCATAACATTCTAGTTTTGAAAATTGAATTAATATTTAAAAATAAAACTCATGTACTTTTCCAATAATCTGACATTTTCGGTAACCTGGGGTGCTGTAGTCTGACCTGTGCCAAATTATTGTAAAATTACTAATAATAACGCATTTATAAACTGCAAAATCTATGTATTTGTGTTGGAATCTGAAGGACCATACATTTGTAACGCCTTCCTACGCAAGAGGGTACCACGAACCAAACCTCTGTCTTATAGTATCATCTAAGGGGTTCACACCTTGACCACCAGAGACAAGGGCATGGTCAGGATGTTAAGACGAACGATAAAAGAGCTTCCAAAAAATATGTGCACCCCTCAGTCTAAATTTAGTTTTGTAAACATTTGTGCATATTATATTGTTTAATTGAAAGTCATCTTTGAAAAATCCGTCTCTTTATTGAATCCTCAACCCCCTCCTTTACACAATTAAGAAAATGAGCCATTAACCCCTTTTCTGTAGTTAGGATTCTTCATTAATGTATAAAATTTAAAGTAGGACATGCAAAAAAAAGTCAAACACACGAAATAACTATGACTTCAAAACATTTTCAGTTTTGTATTGACAGTCTATATTACATCATTGGTGTAGAAGGCATAAGATTTTTTCTTTGACATGTTAGCTTGTAGGAAAACACCGGAATACTGGTATGGCCGGAAAATTTAACGGCTGGATTATATATTGGGATACTTTTTAAGGTTTTATCTCATTTTGAAATAAAATTATTACAACAAAATTTTTGGCAAGAATGTTGGCGAATATATTACAAATACACATGCAATTTCGTATGCAAAGATCATGTTTAAATCGTACTTCAGAAACTGAATTCCTTGAAGTAATTAAAATGTGAGTTTCGTGTGTAATATCTCTTCGACCATTTTCGCCAATATTTAAAATGTCGTCAAACGATGTGATATTCGGCCAATAGCAGAAAATCTGATGACGCTGTTGATTCATTAATTGAAGCATAGTCTTCAAAAGCGAAGGTAGTGACTTATCAAGAAAATTGTCCTCTAGGGTTAAACGAATCAATCTTGTGTTATGAAACACGAGTTCAAAAAAAATGAGAAACGCAGGATTGAAATGCTAAAGCTTCTACAACACTTCTAAAACTGGTTTTAAAAAAAATATTCACAGAACCTCTTTAAAGATTCACTGGAGTATAGAAAAGTTACTAAAGTACTGTTGACAAAAACTAAAGTCTTACTAAGATAGAAAATTTGTGTGCTTCAAATTATATGAGTAGTAAGCAATATAGTAGGTTCATAAGAATTGTGAAAGTAAAGAACTATACGTGAAAAAAAAACTTAAAAGGAATTATAATTTTTAATTCTTGATTAAGTTATTAAATCCATAATCTGCAAAACGTTAAAACAACGTTAAAGTGTATGAAAGAGGTGATGAATTCAAAATTGCAGTTCACAAATGTTTCGTTTCGTATGTTATTCATGTCCGTGTTGTGTTAAAATCAATTCCAGAAGAAATTATCTCGAAAAAAAACTTAATCCTAGTGTAAATCAAAATACGAAATATGTTACTGGTTTATTAGATTTTATTAAACATGTAATCGATTCTTGCGAAGCATCTAATTTATTTGTATCTTTCCTTTGGAGTTTTGAACAAGTAAAATCCGTTTGCTGTTAAATTAATAAGACAATATACAAAAATATTTTTTTAAATAATCATTTTATCATCAAAAGTTAAATAGACTGGACAGTTAATAAAATTATTATTTCTTAACAAAAGAAATAAATAATTAAAATGTGTTAAACATTTTTTTTTTTGTTCTTTAGACAGTAAATTTTTTTTTCATTTAGGGATATATTTAATTCATCTTTGAATTGTAAGCTGAAAAATTTCTATATTTCAATTCCATTTTAATATATGTTTTTTTTTTTGAATAAATGAATGATACTTATAAATGAATATTAAATGTACCATTTTGGTTATATAATTTAAATTAACTACATATTAAATATTTTTATGACTCGCCCTAGGTACTATTGTTTCAGTTGAATCACTTTTGGCGTATTGGATCACTTTTCAATTTTTTATTGTTTGCTTCAATTTTAATTACATGTAGCTTCATAAGTTTATTTAATAGTTATATCATGTTAATGTGAATAAAATGTTTTGATTTTCAAGAAATTTTCCTTCATAAGTAATGGTTTAGAATGTTAAATTATCTTTTTTTTTTTAATAAGTTTAAGAAATAATCAAAATTTGATGAGTATGAATTTCAAACCTTAACTCCAGAAAGATGGCTGCCGTCATTTTGACGGTTTCGCAATTAGTACTATGTGCCAAGTTGTTAATTTTGTTTCCGGTTTCTAAAATTTTATTCTGCAGTAAAGAGGGGAAGAAAATTTGTTGTATATCTAAAAAAATAGACTGCCATTTTGACTGCAGTATGAAAAGCTAATTGAAATCAATAATGAGAATCATAAAACCATTATAAAAACAAAATATGTAATCAAAAAATATTTAGTGATATAAAAATTATTTGAGCAAAAAGAAGTGCCTTTATCTACTCTTTCCCCTATAGCTTTCCTTCCCTCTTCCAAACGTAGTAATGAAGAAAGGTGATAGTAATGAAGAAATTGTTGAACTTTTCTTGAATCAAATGAGTCTGAATCATAGGAAGAAATACCTGAGGAGGAGGAGTCATTTTTTCCGCGGAAAATTGGAACATCTGACACTGATTCGGAATTTCATGACAAAGCACAAAGGCAAGTTTTGGTAACAAAAACTAAATTTACAAATCTACCTCAAAAAAAAAAACGAAGAAAGAAAGGTTGAAAACAATGTTACATTACTGAAATGCTTCTGATGAGGGACCTATATAAAATAATGAAGTTGCACGAGATGTGAAACAGTGTGGACAAGAATGCATACTAATAGTGGACGTATTTAAAGCTAAAATATCGGGACCTGGTGGTGTGTCTTCTAATGCAAAGAGACACATAGAAAGTGGAAGAATATCTAACACTATTCAGCTATTGGTAGACATTTCTTTGAAGAAAATGATACTGGAATATACTGCAATAGGAGCTCATAGGTAACTCCTAATTGAAAAGTAATTGATGTCCATGTGAGAGTTAGATGCCTTTTTTACTCTTTTATACGACCAAGAAGCATATTGCACCAAAGGTGTCTCTGTTAGTAATTAATATAATAAGATATGGGGGCCTATCTTTTTCGTGATACAACGCCACTGGATAGGTTAAAAGAAATATTAAGGTTCATGAGATTTGATAGAAAATCTACAAGTGATCTCAAAGATTTCAAAATGATACATTTGCTCTAATAGCGTTTATTTATGATTGATTCGTTGAAAACTCAATTTCCTGCTTCCAACGTAATGAAAACATAATAGTTGATGAGTAATAATTTCCATCCAAAACTAGATGTCCATTTTTGCAATACATACCTAGTAAGTCTGATAAATTTGATGTTAAATTTTGTATTGCAGTAGATGTAAAGTCAAAATACATGCTAAGTGCCATTCAATATTTAGGAAAATATGATACCAGACTGGACAATTAACTCAGTCAATTCAACTTTCAGATTATGACATTTTGCATTTTATGGAACCATTCTTGGGCAAAGGTAAGAACGTCGCTACCGACCACTTCTTTACTTCCCTTACTCTTGATGAGAAGTTGAAGACAAAAATTACACTATTGACAGCACAATGAAGCACTTATTTCAGAATTACGGATGGTGCAAAATATTCAAAGCATCTACTTTATTCTACATTGTGTTATTAACACAATGATTCACCATTGACTGTGCATCAATGTAAAACGAACAAGAATGTTTTTGTTCTAAGCTCTCTACATCAAATAGTTAGCATAAAAGAACATAAAAAGTTCCCGGAAATGTGGCATTTTATAATTCTACATAGTGTGTTATAGATATTCTTGACCACATGGCGCGTAACTATTCAGTAAAAGCAGGAATTCGAAGATGGCCAATGCACATTTTTTACAACATTTTGGATTTAGCCTCAATAAACACATGGATTGTGAAAAAAGAAGCTACAGCAAGTAGAATACCTATAAGAGTTGTTTTTGTTTCAACTGTCTGAAGAATTTCGACAAAATAATGAAATAATCAAAGCTGCCCCAAACACTGTTTCTCAAATTTCTGCTCAGATATCGATCTCAGAAAATCTTACCCAATGCCGAATTGGGCTATGTAATAAGAACAGGATGCACATACATGTTGTAAATGTAATCGATATGTGAGGGGTTAATGAAGTATAGCTGTAAAAAGTATGGTTTTTGTTGAATGTAACAGGTAATTATATCTCTTATTTAGCCATTTATATGGGGGTAAACAAAACGGTTATTGTATCCATTATGTTTTCAGTTCAACTATATCAAATATAATATTTCACATTTTAAAGTGAATTTTATATATTGCCAAGCTTGATTTTTGAAAAAAAAAAAAAAATTATTTTAGTAACATTTTGTTTTATATGCAAGTAATTTTTTCTTTAAAATATTGTGGTTTTTTTTTTTTTTTACTTTAATATGTATAAATACTAAAAAATAAATTATAAAAAATACTATTTCTTGTTTTTAAATATTTACATTTCTTATAATTTTTATCCAAAAATGTGTTTGATATATTTTACTTTTGATTTTATTTCTACCCATCATTTTGACCTTTCTCCACCTTTCTAGTGTTAAGGAAGAAAATTACTTAAATATTAACACATCAATCAATAACTCCCGAGACTAACCCAGAGATGGCGCTCGTAGTAAACCAGTAACCAGGTCTTTCTAGAGTATGAACCTTTGCTTGAAACGTGTCAAAATTTTAAGTCGATCGGACCAGAAACAGCTGAGTTATCGAGGTTGGAGTAAAGTCGTTTTGTAGTTTGTTTAAAAAATGGAAAAAACCGAGTTTCGTGTTCTGATAAAACATTGTTTTTTAATGGGTAAAAACACCGTGCAAGCAAAACAATGGATTGAAAAATGTTACCCGGACTCTTGTCCATCAAAAGCAACGATTTGTCGGTGGTTAGCCGAGTTTAAACGGGGTCGTACCGACACAAATGACGCGGAACGCTCGGGTAGACCTGTGGAAGCCGTTACACCGGAAAATGTGAGTGAAGTGACAAAAATTATAATGAAAGATCGTAAAGTGAAGCTCCGTGAGATTGCTGAGATGACACAGATATCATATGGAAGTGTATTACTGGAAAAAAGGTTTTAAGAAGTGAAAAGGTTTTTCCAAGGGTGCGATTGCTTTGATGGAACAAAACAGCAACGAGTCGATGCTAGAAAGCTTGTTTACGTATTTACTCGAAACAAAAAAGATTTCTTGCAAAAAAAAAAAAAAAAAAAGAAAGAAAGAAAAAAAAATTTTAAAAAAAAAAAAAAAAGTTGGGGGGAAAAAAAAAAGATTTGGAAAAGCGTTGGAACGATTGTATCACCCTAAAAGGTGATTAACAAAAGGTGTTATGTTGATGAATAAAAAAAAAATTGCAAAAAAAATGTTGTTTTCAATGTTAGTCTCGGGAGTTATTGATTGATGTGTTATATGTAGTGAGTAATTTAACATATGTAATTTTTCCTCTGACATGTAATCTTTAACTTCAATCTGAATGTATATTTACAAACAAAATTATTAATTTTAGAACAAGATTTTAATTTTGTACAGTTTTGAATTAAATCACCCTTTCAAATGTACGACAATGGGAATTTTTACCATAATTTACTCTGAGTTTTAACTTCTGACATTGAAACTATGTAAATCTACTTATTTATATTATTTTGTTATTAAAACTTAATGTAATAAATTTTATTATTTTAGCTCCACTGGGATCACAACTGCCTGTAAAATGTTATCAACAAAAGGATGGAAGTTTGTTAGCTGAATGGCCTGCTCAGCTAGCAGGTATGTTTTAACATTTCAAGACCTATTTTGCCAAATCTACTTTTATATTTATTTTATTTACTATTTTAATGGGGATATATTCTTTTTTTAAAAGAAAAGAAAATATTTCTAACAACCTTCTATACACGTTTAAGTTTTTAACTTTACGTTTCTTTAGCGTTTTATCTTTTAAATATACATTCGCACTTAACTTTAAGCGGAAAATTGTCATCGATAACTACATCCTTCAATCCAGTCAGCACAAAATCGACTGAGAGACAAACTTTGGTTTATTTAATTTTGTCTGTCTTTTATGACAGTATGCATAAAACATTTTCGTTCACTGAAGCTGACAGACAATTCCTGAACGTATTCATAACGAATTTTGTAAGCAATTTTAACCTTTAGGAATGTATCCTTAATCCTAGGTTTAGAACGCTAAAGAATTGTAAACGTATTCTTAAGTATTAACGGTACGAATTCATCATCATATACCATTCTAATTGCAAAAAAAATTCTTAAATTTTTTATCATATTTAATTTTTGATTGGTTTTAAAGAAAAATTATGCCTGGTTGTGGAGAAAACAGAGCATAAGTTTTGATGTATTGTTTTGAAAGAATATTTTCTTAATAATAGTGTATTTTTCCAAATTTAAATAATGTGACTGATGCACATCATACAATACCAAAATACGTTCACTTGATGGTAAAGAAGTTTGAATTTAAAATTCTAAAATTTTTAACGTTACCAACAATGTCATTTATACTTATTTTTAATAATCACTAAATGCATCAAATTATTACTTTATTATGTTGCCGCTTTAATTAATATGGGGAATAATACACGGAGAAAAAAGAAATACTCAAAAATGAATACCTAGACGTACTCATTTTGAAATGAGTATGTTTGTATCAGATTTGAGCGTATACCTTTATCGAATGTGAACATTACAAGTATTCAAAACCAAAAAAAAAAAAAATGGGAAATCAGCATTCTCAAAAAATTATTACAGATATAAGGACTATAAAAGTTCCTTTTATATACTGACTACGTATTTTACAAAGTGGGGTTCAAAAACAAATATGGTTTGCTTTAATATTTCGAACTATATTTCGTATTTACCACGCTACACGCGGTAGAATACATGAATATTAAAATGAGTATGTACGCATACTCATTTTCGCGTCTGTGTTTGTTTACATTTTTTTCTCAGTCACAACTACAGAAAGATTCTTTTATTTAAGATATAAAAATGTTGTTGAATTGTTATTGATCATGATTTTCTGATTTATGATTTGAAAATGATTTTCTGTGAGTAGTTATTTGTGCTTTACAGGTGTTTTTTGTCTGTATTCATAACATTACATCGTAATCGCAGCTTAGTGACTTCTTACTTTAATTTGCATTAAAATTATTTTCATACAAGTAAATATTTGTGTATGAAGCTTATATTTTATAGAATAACATTACAGTATTCAAAAAGCAGTGTTGTTAAAATTTTGAGCCATTTTGCTACATTTTTTTTATCGATGACTATACAGCGATGATGCTCGACAAGAATTCCATTTTTTTTCACTTCATAAATGTGTAAGGAAACTGTCTTTTTTTAATTGACAGAGAAATTATTATACATTTTTATCTTGTTTTAAGATATATATTTGTATTTAAGGTTTTACTATTTTCGAAGAATTGTACATCCGTATTTTGTTCCAATAATACTGTGTGGTAATCAAAAAGTTAGAAATGATACATTCAGAATAAAATGTTGACAAAAATAGTTTTTATTCCTGATTAATTTTATTATGAATTGAAGTAAATTTCAGATGCCTTATGACAGGAGTAAGATATTTCAGAATATATATATTTTTTAAAGAATATGGTTTTAATTTAAACTCAAATTTAATGTATATTTTGGAACCAAATTTTCACAATCTAATCAGGCATCCTTCCTGTTATGTATCAATGTTCATCATATTATAAGTGATTGTCTTGTGTTTCATCACTATTGTCTCACATTTTTTAGGTAATCCAATTTAAACTCCTGTGACTTGGGGTTAGAAACTACTAGTTGTTTATGTTGTAATTCAAAATTTGATTTTTATATAATTAAGGTTTATACACAGTCATTTCATATCTTGGTTTCTTTTTATCATGTTGCCCAAAATTATAACAAAATTTTGAATAAATATTTGGTGCAGTATATTCAGATTTTATTCTATTCATGAACTCCAACCTTTATGCATACTGAATAAATAAAACAATTTCTTTTGTATTGGATACATGACACAAATACTATAGATATATATAATTCATTATAAATTGTAAAAACAATTATAAATGTTCACCTTAGTACAGGGCCAATCATATTATCTAGCCCTTTTATATGTTGATACTTGAATTTTTATTTACACAATTTAACCACTTTATTCATGCATTTCTTTAAGTTAATATGCTTGCGCCGAGATGAATTACAAAGTAATTCAGCTTGGTTCTGGTGTTGGTTGGAAGAAACACGAATGACATTTGCACAACAAGGCAAAGTTACAGATTCTTAAACAGTACTCAAGATTTATAGAATGTAAAATTTTCTATATCCTCAAAATTCTGTTTTTTATCCCCAACTGTATCATTCCTATTCAAATATAATTTTATAAGTTTAGGTATGTGTCTTGTTGTTTACAATAGTAAAAATTTCTCTTCATTTACATAAAAACATATAAGTAAAAATTGTATTTGATTCATAAATATTACTTTGAGAAAAAGAATTTAATGCTAGCTAAATATATATTCTTAAATTTGAAATTGTATATAGAATTTACATATTCACATATGTTTTTCTTAAATACTGTTGAAACCTATTTGAAACATTATAATCAACTTATGATTAAATTAATTTTGTTTGCAAAACACATTAAAAAACTCTTCAAGGTACAAAATTGCACCTGTTTAAATCATAAATTGTTATATAACTGTTACAGCTTTAATTATTTATTCTGATTAAATGAGAAAATAGTTTAATCCAATATTGCTTTATTTTTTAAACATTCGGCCTGATAAATATAAAGTGTTTATATATAAAATATACTATAATTCAGAAGAACATAATTACACTTTAAGTATTCACATGTATTTTTCAGAGGGTTTAAAATAATTACAATTCCAGAATAAATATTGAGGCCCTTATTTTTAACATGTCAGAATCAACTGATGATCTAATGATGAATAACAATATTAAAACATGAAATAATATGAAATACAAAATAAGCTTAATCAAAACAAAAGACTGTAATAGTCGTTAGCAGCTCAAAAATACATCTGTTTAAGGCAGAAAATAATTTAAAGCTTGTATCGGAAGTGTACAAACAAACGCCAATAGCAAGTTTAAATAGGCTTACTGAGCAACATTTTAACTACACAATTAAACGAGAATAAGTCCATAGATGTATAAAAATATACTCAGATTATTTCCTATCGAATGTAAATAATTGAATAATGTGAGAATTGTATTAAATATATGAATTGAAATAAAACTGATGTACAAGATGTAAACAGCTTTCTCATAGAGAAATCTGATGTTAACGTATACCACATAAGTTTGTTTTGTTAGACATATATGTTGGTAAAATTATTAATTTTTCGCTATGTATGATTTATGACAAATTTAATTATATGCTGAATGTAATAAATATTCACCATATTTTGGCACATTATTTAAAAAAATATTGTGTTGCAAGTTTTACGTATTTAATTAGATACCTAATAAGTCATACTATTTGATTCATTCAGGTCAAAAATGAACTCAACTTTAAGCAACACCAAAACATTATGGCAGTGGCTGTTGCAGTAGAACATAATATAGGTCAAAACAAAATTGGAAAAAGTTTATGTATATCATGACACAAATCTAAGTGCTAAAATCACATAATTTAAAATTCCGCTTTTAAAGGTAGCTAACCAATAAAATGGCTTACAAGTCTTGAAATAGGCAAGTTTACAAAAGACTTTTGTATGCAATTAACCTTTCTAATAGAGTAATTTGGTCTAAAATGTATAATACTTTTTTTAGAACAGAAATTACAAAATGAACATAATCAATTGGAAAAAGGAAACATGTTAATCAGTTTCAATACTTTTTATTCTATATTCCAAAATTTCTTTACAATATGTGACATTATGTATAAAAATTAAATGTATTTACAAACTAATGCATAATGTATATTTTGTTTTAATTATGAACTGATCCATGTTGTTTAAATTAGATTTATGTTATTGTATAATACGTAATGCAAAAAAAGCTATGCTGTCATATGATCATACTGCTTTGCTTTAATTGAAAACACTTGTGATATTTCTAAAAAAAATCTTATTATATTGATTTTTTTTTTAAATCATAAGATGATAAGCTCTGTCCAAGTAAAATTTAATCCATTAACACCAATTAAAAATAACACAAGTTTAGAAAAAAAAAGACTTTAAAATTCCTTGTATAACAAATGTTTTGGGATCTAAGTGTGTCAAAGTTCATAATTCAAAGCAGCAAGAACTGCTTTATAGAATGGATGGTTTCACAGACCAAGCAGAAATTCTTACATGTTATAGTTTATACTATAATGGTTAAGAATATTCCAAAAATATAGCTGTATTATATGGTTGTGTAGATGACTTGCTTCCCTTTCGAAAAATTAAAGAACTGTCCATATAATAACGATGCATAAGTAGCATATTTATTTGAAACAGCGTTGTTTGAAAAGCATTTTCACTCGTAGTTAGTAACCTGACAAAAAGTTGTTGTTTTGAAAGAAATAAAAAAATCTTCTTACCTTTACACATTAGATCTTAATAATAATTTTAAATACCTCATTGTACGCAACATTAAAACGTAACTTATTTTTTCAAATGGAGTTGGACTATAGTATAGATTAGATAGCAGTGTTTATAAGTGGTTTTTGAAACGACATGCCTTCATCTGTAGAAATTAAAACATTTTACTCTTTTTTTAATATTCTTGTTTCAAAATTGTCAATGTTTTGTTTTTAAATACCCAATATCTATGTGTATGATATTCAGAATAAATTTTTCAAAAATATGATATGGTTTTATTTTTTCTGTGTACAGCGAATCATTAATTTTAGGTATTAGTTTAGTTATGATGATAATTCAAAAGTAAATATATATTAGATGGGGGGGGGAGGCTGTACACATGTAAAAAATGTACATGAAAAAAATGTTAAGTTTTTTATAATAGAAAATCTAATATTCATCATAATGTTTCAAGATATTTCTAATAACTTATTATTAAGTGACTGAACTTTAAATAAAACTCCATTTTCTGTACGTATAGGAAACAAACTATATATTGCTTCTAAAAACATAAATATAATTCTTAATCAACTGAATTGCTTCTGTAACTAATAGCTCAAATTCCTTGCACATTTGTTTTGAAAAGAATTTAATTCTTGAATCGAATCTCGATTAAGAATTAATTAAAGATTTATTAAACCAATCGAATTGATTTAAATTTGAGGTATAAGTTCAAATTACAGTTTATGATCACATAACAGTTGTATTTTTGTTTCAAAAAGTAAGTTTTGTTACACGCAGAAATTGCAAGAATTTTGAGTCGGAAGTTTTGTAACAAAAACTTCATAAAGTGTATAATAATATATAAGATGAAGAAAATGATGCTTGCAAATAAAGGTGCGCTTATTTATTTCCCTGAAAATTTTAATTGATATATATTTTTCTGTTTAAAATTCATTTTCGATACAACAACAGTATCGGAAAATAAATTCAAAACATACTCACTGGATTGTTTGATTCTCATATTTGATGCAGTAACAGATTCACAAATAAATACATGACACTCATTTTTCTATTCCACCCTCATAATTGATACAAGATTATATTCAAAAATGAGAATGTGAAGTTTCTATTTTGAGTACGTACAAAAATGAGTATGCGCGAGTCTCAAATATGAGTATGTTGGGATAGGAACTATTTTGAGTATGTGACGTATTCAAAAGCGAGTACGTGAAGTTGCCATTCTGAGTATGTGCTTGTTACTAAAAATGAGTATGTGCGAATCTCAAATTTGAATACGTTGGGATCGGAGCCATTTTGAGTATGTGAAGTATTCAAAAGTGAGCATTTCCTACTCGATTTTGCATACCCGTTTTTCGCAGTGTATAATGAACAAAGTTATAAATGAATTTTATAATAAATACATCAAAAGCTTTTATAAAATTGCTCATATTTTCTTGCATTCCGAATTTTTAGCATTATTGCTTTACTTCCATGTATTACAGTATTGCTTACAGTATTCGCAAAATCTTTCAGCATGTTCTGCCGATAACATGTAGATTTTATAAACGAATTGTGCAAGACTTATGTATTATATGAATATTATGCTAGCGATGCAAAACATTAAAATTTGAATTTAGCATCTTAAATTCATAGAATTGTAAGTATTTATGGTAAATAATTTTTAACTGCGTATGCGCGATACATAAATATTTTTTTTCTTTAATTCAAATGAAGATCTTCAGGGCAGCTTACATAAAATTCCTAATTTTAGTTGAGATTACGAAAAATGACCGGATGTTAATTACTTCTTATTCAGTTATCCTCTAACATAAAATTAATTATGAGATATTTTATACAAAAGGATATTTTTTTAAAACTTGAATAATCGAATAATTAGTAACCAAATGTACCTGGAGAAATTTACTGTTAATATTTAGCATATAAGCAAATATAAAGGTGCTTACACGATTTTAACTGCTAAAAATTCGAAGATTCAAGTTTAAAGTTTTAAATGTTAAGTAGAAACGCTCATTTATCTTCTCTTTGAAGGAAACTGAAGCTCAGCTGTTTAAAATTCAGATACATTTTGGTATCTTAACAGTAAAAAACTAATGATTATATACAAGTTGCTCTGAATACCTAGCTTTGAAATTATGACAAAACTAATGGATTTAAACAAGTTTGATTTTTTTTTTCAGATGTTATTTTTATCAATAAATAAGAAATTTTTTTTTCATGTAATGTGATACAGAAATTTGATTCTTATTCATTTCTTATAGTTGAAAAGTTTAAATGTTTCACATTTTGATGCTCTCCTTTATTTTATAATGAACTAATAATTATTTTAAAAACTGAAATTATTTATTAAAGTAAGATAAGTCAAATGTCGGAATATGTTCAATATTTTTAACTATTTTTTTTTTGAAATTAAACAGATATTTTATAGATATTTATTTAGCGATATTTTTAGAGATAATATATTCAAGATATTTTACAGAAACCAAATTCTGTTTGATAATTATATTGTGAAGGGAAAAAAAGTGAATTAACCGTGTATAAAATATACAGACAAAGTAATTTGTCCAACTGTATAAAATAGCGAATTCTACTCCCTAGCCACAGTTTAATAAGACTTCAATTTAATAATAATCAAAAGAAATTATGTAATTTGTTTTATTATTCAAAGTGGCTTTATTATTCATTTAAGTAATTGATCGAATCACCAAAACTCTATATCAAATAATGTATTTTAAGTCAAACATAAGAAATAAAATTTCAAGCCAATCTGATATACAGACACTGATGCCCAGTACAATTATTGACGAGGATTACAAAAATTCTTACCCTCCCCCAAACTTTTGAGCGAATACCCTAAGCGTCAGGGCAAGAGTAGTGTTTCCTAATGAGTCATTAAATTTCCTGATAGCTTTCATTTTCTGTCCACAGCTCTCCCCAATTACCTGCCAAGATTTTGAACCTTTAAAGAGGGGGAAGCAATTAGGAAAATAAATCTCAAATGAACTTGAAATAATCCCGTAAAGGCGAAAATATACGTCTTTACCGCTTTCGGAGAGTTCCCGTTCATAAGGAATTTTACGTTTGGAACGTTCTGAAGTATCGCAAACAAGGCAGAATTTTATATGCATGACGTTTAGAGAGCTAATTACTGGAGAAAGGTCACTATAATTTGGTATATTGTCCGAGACGAGCTCCAAAGGATTTTTGGACAGAACACTGAAAATCCAGGAGCAAAATCACTATCGATTGACTCTATTGTTCGTGAAGTGGTGCAAGAAGCTTTGTCAAAAAGCTTTGTCTGTCACAAAAGCCAAATAGTCGTCCAAGACCCAGGCTCCAACCACTTTACAGAGACCAGTGATGGAACCTGAGCTTAGGGCATATGACATCTGACTACCTCTTACAACAAACCTGTTTGTTTGTATTGCGGTCGAAATTTAATTATGTATAAATTATCGTTCTATACTACTGGGAGAACAGGATTATTTTTGATGCTTTTAGAATCAACAGGCAAAACAGCATCTATGCGGGATCCAGCCGAACATATACCAACGCCACATCACCAAGTCCATCAAGAGGATGATCTCCGACACAACGCTTAAAATTGCCGTCATCACATCGTCATTCCAGCTTTTCAACCAGTCCACACAATGAGGGAAAGTCGGTAGTGTGAACTTCATATTAGATGGACTGTAGAGGAAAATCCTCCGCTGGCTCCAAAGATGTTTAGAAATCATCTGGAAGTTAATGTCGACAACCATTCAGTTCATGCTCTAATGGACTAAAAGACATCTTTCTATGTCATTTCGGAAACATACAGACTCCATTTTTGAAATGCTATGAAAGTCCAAAGAAAATACCTTGCTATAAGTCACCGATAGAAATTATATCCTCCCTCTAAGAAAATTCATGCTTCGTGTAGGAATTAATTCTATCTTTTTGAATTTATAATATTACATTGTAGTCATGACATCATCAGCGGTTAGGATTTGATGAATGCATGGCAATACGGGATAGATTGTGGGATATTTGAACTGATTTTGAATGACATTCTAAATGAAAGTGTAAATCCTCAAACATGGACCTATAAACGATTCCACTATACTTGCTCATTCTGTCGCCATTCCCAGCTGAAATCATGATATAAATGTTATAGTGCAAGGAAATGAAATTTTATCTTTGGAAACTATGATACCAGTTAACTTAATAAAATTATGATACCAGTTAGCACAGTAAAATTATGAAAACTATGACACCAGTTAGAACAATAAAATTATGTGATTGCAAAGGATAATTATGGGTTGCAAGCCACTACTCAAATTATTCCCAAGTATACGTTCGAAGTCAAGTCAAAGAATTGGCATTAGATTGGGACTGTATTGATTACATTCACCGAATCTAAAGATACGTTTCAGTTAAAACAGAGTGGCGAGAAATTCGATTTCAAAGAAAGGGTAACTCCAAATCTCACGTCGATGAAAGAAAAAAGGCTTTTAAAGGTATTCCAGAAATTTTCAGGTGTTTTCTACAAATATAAGAAATTCAAAACTGGTAAGGGAAAGATTATACACCGTTTAAATACCTATAATCCAAAAAGCCTACAGAGAGTCACCAACTGAGGGTCGCTTAATATGAAAGGAAGTTGGATCTTAAAAAGCACATAATTTCACAATCTGAGAGAACTCGGTCGTCTCTAGTTGTCTTGATTAAAAAGAAAGAAGTTGGCGCTTCTGCATAGATTAACGCTGCCTCAATCAAATCCCTAAATTACGATGTGTACTCTCTATCATGTGTAGCTAATACACTAGGCTATTTAAAGGGTGCTGCCTTACCTACATTTTTCTCTACCATGGACCTCAGAACCAGTTATTTATAAATTGAGGTAGATGATGTGGACCATGAAAAACAATTTTTAACTCCAGAAGGTTGCAAAGAGTTTAAAGTTAAGCCTTTCGGTCTATGCAATGCCCCCGAAAAATTTCAAAACATGATGGACAATCTACTACGTCATTAAAATGGACGATGTGTCTATGTTACCTAGACGACATCATTGTGTTTTTTCTAAGCTTTTAAAGAACATCTTGAAAGGTTAAGTGTAGTTATTAGTTGCTTTAAAAAAGCTGGGGTGGTTCTCATTTATATAAATAATACTTTACCAATAACAATTTTGTAAGCATTTTTCCAACTGCAAATAATTTATATGACGTCAAAAACGTTTTGGGACTCTGTTCTTATAACCACCGTTTCATTAAAGATTTTGGCTAAGAGACACAAGCACTTCAGGAACTGCTGAAAGAGGATTCGGAATTTTGTTGGGGTTCAGAACAAGCCACTGGCTTTCACAAGTTAAAGAAAGCACTAGTTTCCACACTTATTTTAGCAATGTTCGACGAGAAAGCTTCCAAATCCCTTCATACAGAATCTAGTAGATACGGAATTAGTGCAGTTCTTTTACAATTACAAGGTGCCCAAGATAAAATGATTGCATATTCTTCACGGACACTTTCAAAAGCACAGAGAGGAATTATTCCAAAAGTTAAGGGAATGCCTTACTGTGGTATGGGTAATGCACAGATTCCGGTCGTATATTTTCAGGAAGACATTTAGTGTTATGAAAGGCCATAACCCTCTATGTGTAACTGGACTTTAAGTCCTTTTAACAAGATTATCAATGATAGTCTGTGTGTTTTATGTTATAAGACATGTGTATTGTATATAGGAAACACAAGAAACATAAAGATGCTGACCGCCTTCCTCGAATTCTGTTGGGAGATAACACCGACTCATTTCAAGACGTAAACATCCACTTCTCTTTCTTCGACCTAATGCCTGAACAGATGAAGGATTCAGAAGTAGAAAGAATTATCATTTCAATAGAGACAAGGAACTAATAGGAACTCTTTATGAATTAATCGAAAGAACTTTCATCCATATAGAAAGATGTGGCAATCAGTCATTCCGAGATATCTCAGATATTTTCAAGAGGCACCTACGGCATTTATGATTTAACAGAATGTATGACAAAGTGATGAAACAGTTATATTGACCAGATATCTATGGGATAGTACGTCGATATGTTACGAACTTCCGTGAAGGCCGAGGAAGAAAACCCATTCCACATCACCCGATCGGTCACATAGTTCTTATTCCTCCTGTAACACTATTCCAAATCATCAGTATCGATTAGCTAGAACGATTTATGAAGTCATTGAGGAAGCGTAAATAGATCGTTTTCTTTTCTGATTATTTAACCGGCTATGCCAGTGGTGGGTAAACTTTTTAATGGCGCTCCACAAAGTTTAAGAAATTCTAGAGAAGGGCCAGAATTATAAAAAAAAATGCATTTTGCGTTAAAGCTTTTAATCGTAATATTATAAAAACATTACAGCATTACACACAAATGTTACAAAATACCTTTTACCTTAAATAATAATTAATTTAACTTTTATTCGAAGGCTCTGCCTTGTTAGGCGTGTGAGATATATGGCATTATTTTTGATTTTCCATGATATTTTCGAAAGCAGGTTCCAGCTGTGACGAAGCAACGTTCAGCACTGCGAAAAGGTGTTCATCAGTCAATCGGTTTCTGATTGAGTTTTTCCGCAATTTCATGGTTGAAAAAGTCTGTTCGCACACATAAGATGACGCAAACATCGCCATAATTTTCTGGGCGTGAGCAATGATCTTTGGGAATTCAGCTTTCGGTAGTACTCTGTAAAAATCTAGTTTTGTGGAATTCAAGAACAATTAGTTTAAATGGGTATTACACTGCATTTCAATAATTTCCAACTGTAATTCACCAGATACATTTTCCGGATCTACATTAAACGGCATCGAGAAAACATCTAGCGATGATGGAATGTTCTTAATATCTTGAAACCTAGTTTCAAATTATGTGTGAAGTTTTTTCAACGCCTGACTGAATTCTTATAGTTTGTTCTCACTCACTGGTGACACGGATTTTAAACGCGGGAAGTGAGTTAAATCGTTCTTCGCCATGCAGTTATAAAACAGAGATAGCTGAGTTTTAAATGATTTCAGACAATCCCAAGTCTCATCTACAAATTGGTTCTTTTCTTGCAATTTCTTATTTAATTTGTTATAGTCCTCGAGCAAATCGGTAAAAAATGCAAAATTGGTACGCCAATCTTTGTCTTCGAAGATTTGGAAATCAGACCATTTGTCTGTTTTATTCTTTAAGAAATCTTGTAATTCCTCTTTTAAATTCCAAACCCGTTCAAATGCATATCCACAACTTAACCATCTTACTTTCGTGTGGTAAAGAAGGTCAGAATAATCTGCGTCGACTACAATCAGAAATTCTTGGAATTGTCGGTGCACCAAGCCCTGAGATCGAATCGTATTAATTAGTTTTAAAACCACATTAAGTACATAGGTAATATCTATTGCAGCTATACAAAGGACGTCCTGGTGAATTATACAATGTAAAAATACTACATCGTAATTAGGATTCTGTTTCCGATAAATACCCGAAAATCTCGCGTTTTTTTCAACCATATTTGGGGATTCATCTGCAGTTATATTGCATAATCTTGAAATAGGTGCTTTTAAATTTTGAAGACCTTCGGAAAATTCGTTATAAATTATTTGCCCCGTCATTTTTCCTATTATCGATTGCAATCAAGCTAGCTCTTCAGTAATATTAAATTCGTCGTCAACGCCTCTGATGAAGATTAATGATTGAGCAGTGTCACTTCTATCCGTACTTTTATCCATCGTCATGGAAAAATATTTAAAATTTTCTATACGCTGCCTAAATTGAGTCGACAAGTTCGTTGCAATGGCATCAATTCGCGTTGTTACTGTTTTTCGAGATAAGCTGACAAATTTAAACTCTTTAATTTTTTCTGGAGATAAAATTTTACCCATAAGCACCATACAATCTTTAACAAATTCTCCTTCCGAGTATGGTTTATTATTTTTAGCTATTTTATAAGCCACAACATATCCAGCCAGTGTAGAAGCCTTTTGAGCAGTGTTTTGCTTTATAAACATATTCCGTTGAGCAGATATTGTTTTTTTTTTTAAGTTTTCCGCATTTACCTTTTTTACTGCGTCATTCATCAAAGCATATTTGGTATTTGAATGTTTCGTGTTAAAATGACGAGCAAGGTTAAATATCTCCACTGCTTCATAACAAATAAGACATATTGGCTTACAGTTGTATTCCGTAAAAAAGTATTTCCAAACCCACTCTTCTTTAAAACAGACGACAAACGGAATCGACTTTTCGTTTCTTTTACTCCATGTTCTTAAAAGGGGTGATTATTTTTTTTCAAAAAAATTATGAATGTAAAGCGTTACGCGAACAATCAAGAACAAGAGACAAAATTAACTTAAAACGGGTGGCTCGGTCAGTGACAGCTGGCGAGTGGAGACTGAGTTCACTCGCCATCGCTGCCGCGCCTCTCATTTCACCACGCTTTGCGCACCATATTACGCAACACATGAACTACGCGGCTAGTTTAGCTTCACCTGTATGTTATGCATCTATTATTCTACTAAGTAGAATCTACTTTTTCTTCTCGACCGTCAAAACGTAATTATAACGGGCCATATACTATCCATGTCGATGGATCCTCGGGGCGCCGGATTAAATACTTTCGCATGCTGGATTTAGCCCGCGGGCAGTACTTTGCCTATCACTGGGCAATTCATTCACGATGGCGTTACTTCTGAAGCTCTGGAAGTAGCCACGTTTCTCCTTATGGACATCATTTAGGGAAAAAAAACAGTTCTCCAAGATCATAATTACAGATGGAGGGCAAGATAAGGGGCAAGCAAGCAATCGAACTAGTAGCGCAATTTTATCACATGTGAAAATTTTCCCATTCAATAACCACTGTATACCATCCCCAAATTAATGGGATAACAGAGCGTTTTAATAAAACATTAACAGACATGATGTCCATATATGTTGAAATTGAGCAGATATAATTAGATGGAATATTCTGCTTCGTTACTTAACAATATAACACTGCGAAACAGGACTCAACCGGGTTCAAACCTTTTTTCTGATGCATGGAAGTGAGTTTGAGATGATATTAGATACTATGTTCCCGATTCATATGGAAGAAATCGAAGGAGACAACATCACAAAATTACAATCAAGAAACGAAGAATTTAGACAGCAAGCGAGATTGCGAACCTAAGAAGCCCTATGAAAATATCAAAGGTAGTATGTCACCAAAAATATAATTGTCTTCTACAAACCTGGAGACCTCGTATGAATTTTTCACTTCTGTACGAAAATTAGGTCTGTCTGAAACGTAGCATAAGAAATACTGCGACTCGTTTTAAGCCCTACTACGAATACAAGTTGAACCTACCAGAAATATTCTGTTTCTACTTGTAGGTGGGACACACTCGTCGTCGCAGAAAACTAACTGTGGGAATGGATGAGGAAATACACATTTTTTTTGTAATGGATCTGCCGTCATTGGAAACTGGCTATTCATGCTGTAGAGGAATACGTCGTAGCTGGACACTGGCATTCCTTACTGTAGAGGCATACGTCACTGCTGGACACTAGCGATTCTTATTGGGGAGGCATACGTCGTCACTGGACACTGGCTATTCTTGCTGTAAAGGCATACTTCGTCGCTGGACACTGGCGATTCTTGTTGTAGAGGTGGATCTGGCGTCGCTGATAAATTTTGTATGCATCTTGGCATCAGCAGTCGAACGCTCATAAATTGTGCACAGATCCTGTCATCTTGGGTCAACGCTTATAAATGTTGCACATATCCCGGCATCTCAGATCGAACGCTTAAAACCTTTGCACAGATCCTTGCCGAAACCCGATAATTTTTGTAGACTGGGGAGTGATGAGATTGTTCATCCCGAATCTACGATGGTTTGCTATAACGCAAGGCTGGTTATCTAGGGGGTCATTCCATTTCCGGATTTTGTGTTGGTTTCGTAGAAAGGCTATAACGATGCTTGAAGTAGTTTTACTTCTGTATAAAATGTAGAGTTAAAGGATGAAAATATATTTACAATAAGAGGTGATCTATTGACCAGTTCATCGAAACAAAATAGATGGCTGCCTCATTTATCCAATATCGGCGAAGGGCGTGGGAACACGCTCGGGAGTTTGGAGTTTACTTCCGACGCGGGTAATGCGAAGAAGAAGAGAAGCGGAAAAAGGAGGAGAAAGAGAGCAAGAACGAAAGGTCGCTCAGTTTTGTTTTGGAATAGGTGGCACTGCATGAGTTATCACATGACGCTGATTCGTGGTGCCATCTATCGAGTATCTGAGGAAATGATTTTACAGTATATTGGAAAATAAAATTAATTTTTTAATAATTAGCTGGAAAATACTACTGAGTTCAACCCCTCCAAATAGAGCTGGCCTCCAGCTGTACTGAAATTTTCAAAACTTCACTAATTATAATATATACTTTTCAAAATAACTAATATCACAAAAATAGTAAAAATTGAATTTCAAAACCTTTCAATATTCTACATGGAGCAAAATATGTAATCAATTTTTTCTTATCACTTCACAATACAGGAATGATAAAAAATACTGATATAAAGCAGCATAAAATGTAAATAAGCATATATAAAAAATGTAAATAACACAAGATAATATCCAGTGCATAAAAAGAAAATAATATAGCATGAAATTAAATAAAACGAACTTCACCAAATAATAACTATGTTTGATATTTAAATGGTGTTGATAGAAAAATGTTTTATCATATCTGTATTTTATATTTTACAGCTTACCAGATGTGCAGATATTTTTTTTCCTTTTCTTGTAAATCTTCCAATTCTTTGATTGTATTCCTTCTGTTTTCTTCTTAGCATCTTTTCTTCGTAACTCTGTTTTTCTTCTATATTTGTAAATGCGTAAGACTAGACTTTCAAACAATACTTTTTTTTTTTATCTTTTCGAATACTTCCTTTTGTTGTGTTCCAAAATCAAATGGATTTTCTTTAATTGTGAGGTTGCTTAATGGTTTCGCAATTTTCGAGTAATCTTTGATGTATTTTCGGAAAAATCCTGTTAATCCTAGAAAATTCTGTACTTTCATCACGGTCGTTGCTTCTGGAAACTTTGCAACTGAGGGCTTGATGATTCCATTCCCTACTATATGACCTGAAAATTCAACTTTTAGAATAAGGAACTGACACTTCCTGAATTTTATCTCCAGAACATATTTCTTTGCAACTTCGATCACAATTTTAAGTTTCTAGAGACCTTCTACTTTGAAAATACACTTCAATTTGCTTAATTTAGAATTCAAGAATCTGCCGAACCCATTTTTTTTACAATGTAATAAGTTATCATTCATTGAGACTCAGTGAGACCAAACAGCGGACAATGTTTAGCCGAACACTGAAAAATCACGTTGGATACCAAAAAGTTTACTCTTTCTCTAGACAAGGAAGTATAATTACTTATGCATTTATTCATTTCTCGCGTAAGAACACTGACTGATTTGAGATACCTTTGCACATCAATTCACACACACAATAATAAGAAAAGACACTCCTATATTTTGAATTCAAGTATGGCAATTTGAAATATATATATATATATATATATATATATATATATATATATATAT
>BMAW01026054.1:294005-319222 GCA_019974015.1 Nephila pilipes
TATATATATATATATATATATATATATATATATATATATATATATATCAGTCATAATTTTCAAGGGAAATTCAGTCCTAATTTTAGCCGGCTCCTTCAAATGCGCGCACTACTATTTATTTAATGCCCTTTGCAACCTAAGGTGTTGGCGTTTGAAAGAAATTCTATGAAAAAATATTCTCATTTCTGAATATCTGAATTACAAACACAAAAGATTTATATCAAACGTGAATTTAGTTAAAAGAGAAGAAAAACGTGAATGCTTTATTGAAGATCTAATGTTTTTAGCAATGATTTTATATAAAAAAAAAGAACATTAAATTTAATTTATGCATGAGAATCTTTTACATGTAATAAGTCATTGTATAGCAAATTACATGTAAGAAACACTCATTTGGAATTATCTTGTTATCAATTAATAAAAGGGTAACATATATGAATACAATTGTAAACCCATGTAAACTTTTAAAAGTATTTTATTGTTATTTTTAGTAACGATAAAGGATTTTGATTCAACGATGTCTTCGTAATTATTCTTTAGCGAACAAATTGGTAGGAGAGAGGAGGAAGCTTAGATGCTCTTTTAGGACATTCTTTACAGAGTATACATGAGACGCTAAAAAGACAATGCGCGCAAATTCAGAAAACAAAAATTTAGAAAATTGTGTTTTTAATAGATTAATTTTCTAAACTTTTAGCTTATTTGATCTGGAAAAATATATGAAGTTCTTTTTCTAAAAGGTAGGCAACAAATCAAGATATGTACATGATGTGTAAATAAAAACGTAAATATTTATTGAGACAATGCCAGAGATAAGAAATTTAAATAAAAATAATGCAATAGCATTTGCTGTCATATATTTTATGTTTGTTCATCATAACAAAAATATATTCTCCCGAATAATATAAATCTAAATTTTGATCTATATGGATTGTTCTTAATGTCCTATAAAAGTCATGTTTTATTGGAAGTATACACTTTAATCGATTCATTACAGTTTTTTTTTTTTTTTTTTTTTTTTTTTGAAATTGTTCTACCATTTAGGGTGAAAAGTATCATTATTTTCAACATTATATATGAACTAAATGCAGCTTGGGTTCGATTTTTCTAATTTTATCCACCGCGTCATTAGCCAATTGATTGTTGGTCCACTTGTTGATTTTTTCTGTTTAATATCATCTTCAATGTAATATTTTTATGTTTTCATCAAAGTTTAGACATTTCGAATTAAAAGAAATGGTGTTTAAAACACGCTAAAAGTTAAAAAAAAAGTCTGTACCTCAAACAATTCTTAATAACAGCTTTAACCTTGCAATTACTATGAACTTGATGTTTCTTAGTGTCACAAACAAGTATTGAAAGAAAAATTTAGTTTTTATTTTAAATTTATGCAAAAAAGTATTAATAAAAAGTTATCTTACTAAAAATGGTTTCTGAAATTATTATGCAACTTATTTACAAGTAGAAATTATAAAAAGTGCTTTCTGACCTAAAAAAATGTTAAAATCATTTAATAACTAAGAGGAATATTATTTACTCAAATAAAACTTACAAAAATCAGAAAAGTTCAGAACATTGACTTTACCTTATTGGCATTTGAAAGACTACATTAGTTTTAATCATCAAAGCACGATACTGTGTACAGATGCCAATACTCGTATTACTACGACGCATTCATTATTAAATACCTATTAAACAACATGTGTAACAAATAAAGCATGATTAGTCGTTTGTCCAACTTCTGAATAACTTGAGTAGAATACCCTGAATGCATTTGAAATAGTATTCAATTAAAAAAATCTTAGAATTCGCATAAAAAATTGAGTTGAACTCGAAAAAGGAAATTCTGTAAGACACGTGTTGTCAAATACTTACTAAGGAATAATCGAATGCATCCAGTTTTAAATGAATTTCTGCTCCGTGGATAATTTTATGTTACTTGATATTTCAGATTAGATGAAAATTATTTGATACTGAAACGCTATTCATTACATTTAAGAATGCAATATTTAATTTATTCTTACATTGCTTCATTCTTACTTTGTTTACATATTATTTTCCTTATTATTAGATAAAACATTTCTTTTCAAAAATAAATAGTTGTTAATGTATGAAAAAAATATATATAATTTATTATGGTGGTAAATATCTTTATATACTTATGAAAAAAAATAAAAGGAACATATTCATATTTCTGTAAAGACACAACATTTAATTACATATCTATTTTTTTCCTGCCATATATCCCATTTTCCTTGAAAAAAAAAGAAATTTCAGTACATACACTCAAAAATTTATTGAATGTGCTTATACTTCTAGTACACTCAGAATAAATTTAATGAATATGAAACACATTACTCTGTAAATGTTCATATATCAGGATGGGATTCTTGTAAATTTGCGGATGTATTCCACAACTTTAGAAATTCGTATAAGATGAAAAAACTCTAAATATTTTATTAAAAAACAGTAAAAAAAATTAATAGTGAAATCCGCATTGCATATTTGTAAAACAAAAAAATATTCATTTTATTACAAAAAAAAAAATTCAATTTGAAGTTTGGAATAAAAATATTGACTAACAACTATTCATCACTACTTGATAACAATGGTGCACGTTTATTACGAACTGGTTCAAAAATGCTATCATCAGTAGATGTGTCAGATATGTTTAGCACAACTGTCGGCTTTGATTCAAGTGAAAATTTCTTTAGTTATTAACTGCCTATGTTGGTTGTTTTGTTGTTATAAATTCCATTATTAGCGGCTGTTTCTTAGTTCCCCTAAATTTGCATATAAAATCCTTGGTATGCTGCTTCACAAAACTTAAGATTACGTAGAAATTTTAATGCACACACTCTATGTCAGGATCAAGAGTAAGAAAATGTTACATGCTTGTAGGAAATTTCAAGCTCTTCCGAATTAAATCAGCTGTTAATAGCTGAACTTCATCTTCGACTTCGTCATTATCGACTTCCTTATTATCATAATTTTTTTTTTAAATTCCATCAAATCCCCTTCATCTCAAGGACTTTCTAGCATCAATTCTTCGATGTCAGCCGTTTGCATATTGTTGAAACCTTCGCCACCAATTGCCTTTGATTGACTTATAATTTCAGATTGCATTGCTAATTTTTCTTCTAAGAAACTTTCACTTTTGATATGTGCTGATAAAGGTCTTCCAACAAGCCTTTAAGGCCGATTGGTGCAACTGTTTAATGGCAAGAGAAGCAAGTGCAATACAATCCATAATTGTAAACTTTCTCCACGTTTCCTTCACGACAGTAAAATTTCTTTCTTCCACTGAGTTTAAAATAATTTAAGTTTTTGCTTTATGTAATACATTTTAAATGTTACTATATTACCCAAATCGAGTGGCTAAATCAAATAGGTGGTATTTAATGGTAAAAATAGCATTATAGTATTTGCTAAAATATTTGGGGATTCGTGTAAAAAAAGTACATTAGGGAACTATGTTATTTCAAAAACGTATAAAAAAAGAGTTGGGTATATATATATATATATAT
This sequence comes from Nephila pilipes, assembly GCA_019974015.1. Taxonomy (NCBI): domain Eukaryota; kingdom Metazoa; phylum Arthropoda; class Arachnida; order Araneae; family Nephilidae; genus Nephila; species Nephila pilipes. The sequence goes on from BMAW01026054.1 coordinate 297,533, forward strand.
ATATATATATATATATATATATATATATATATATATATATATATATATCCACACCATTCGGTAACGTAATCAGAACGTAGTGGTTGTTGGTGCAGGAAGTTAGGAGATGAAGTACCCCATATGCTGCAATTTTGATTATTTACTGCCACATCGAAAGAAAAGTGATCTTCATCTGACCAAAGAATTTACCAAGGCCTTATGTCATCAACTTCTATTATCGCCAAATATAAGCAAGTAAAATCAGAGCTTGTTTGGTTATCTTGAGGTGGCAGCCTTTGCACCACTTGTATCTTGTGCGGATACCATTTTAAAATGGATCGCAGAATTTTCCGATTTTTGACCTCGGAATCGCCAACACTCTACACATCGATAATGCATTTGTTGGAAGAATGGCTGGAACTAGAGGCTCTTTGAACCATAACAGAGACTATTTCTTCGATAATTTCATTCTTGAGTGAAATATCAGGAAGAGGTGTAGGCATCTTTCTGACAGTTCACTCGAATATCCAGTCTCTTCAAATTTCATAATCATCTTCTTCAAACCTTCCTTAGACATGGACCCTTTTCTCAATCCCTTTAAACGACAATAGTCACTCAACGCAGCTGAGCTATTTCTTCCGTTCTGATAATACAATTTTACCATGAAATTCTTTCTTCTGCAAGGGTTTGATTAACGATGACAAAGGCACGCAGAATTATTTCCTGCCTCTGACTGCAAATCTGTTTATATGTTTGACAAGTTTTCTAGAGGAACTTTTTAAATTCGCTAACTGTTGATCAAAATTTGAACTTTTTTCATAGAAGAAACTTTTTTTCTTCATGGTCCATATAACGTATATATCAGGTTTCACCTAATTCCGATAAGCAGAACAAATTCTACAGGGTCTAAATAGGGTAACTTTAATTATAACCACTTGTATACCGAAGTCACCTAACTAACACTGTATTATTTCAGAAAGTTGCTTAAGTGATCACTGGATAGATAATTTAGAAATTATAATTCTTTAAAAACATATAAGATAAATTAAAATTAACAAATATCTATCAGTTGTTGACCTGAACTGCTAAAATAATTAAGTTATAAATAGAGCTACTTCCTCATCAATTCTAGTTTCTAGCTTTCCAGTGCCTCATATAAAGGAGATGAACAGATTTACTTGAATTCAATTCTTTTCACCCGGCATGTTTCTACACACACCGTTTCACATTATAGGTGGTCGCTGACAAAAGATCGCAAGACGTGACATTATTCGCCCTCTAAACCGAAAGTCGAGGATAACTTGACAGAGGCATCCAGCAATATTCCATCATTCCCACTAGAGCGATACAGCTCGTATCAAGAGATACCACTCAAAGTACAGAGTCGGAATCCGGTACAAGGCTATAGGAAAATCTAGTGAGCTGTTTTGAGGACGATGAAGGTTGCATTTGAGCACCCCGCATAAAGAGTCAGGAAAGGTATTGGTAGATGATTTGAGGACGACGAATATGAGACTTGAATGTCCCCGAAGATCTACGGAGATACCTGTACAAATGCGATGAGGACGAGAAATCTACAGGTTTAAGGTAGTTGCAAGTTATCCAGGCTAAATCCATTAGATTCTGAGAGTCAGCGGGAAAAAGGTAATCTAGACAAGGTCAGGGGGGGGGGGGGATTTAGGATCAGAAAAATAGAAGTTAACGTCCAACAGCAGTCAGATCACACCAGATGTTGGACCAATAAGTTGTTGCTTGAAGATCAATATGCAGGTTGTCATAAAAGAACGTTGTGTTGGTTATTGAAATTTAATAGTACTGTAGTAAGTGAACGAATTAGTATTCCTTTTAGCAGGTCACCAACATATATGTTGCCACTGTGATTGTCACTGCTGATTATCTAAGAATATTTAAGAGATTGAAGCTATACATAATTTAGAAATAATAATCTATCAAAACATCTAAAAAACTAAAATCAATACAGAAATATCAGCTGACAATTTAAACAGCTAAAGTTGGAAGGAGAACTATTTGTTCAGCAATTCTAGTTCTTAGCCATTAGGTTGGTTCTATAGCAGAAGACCAGAAGATATGAATTCACACACACACACACACACATTTCCTTTTAAATCATTTACTTCAACTCTTGCCACCTGACAGTAAAGTTGATTAGTGTTGGTGAATAGCAAGGGGCTTCAAGATAAAAATTTTAAAGAATATTTGGTATGAAAGTTTCTTATGTAGTAAATAACGCTTGATGAATTATTAAAATAAGTATGCTCTAAAACCTATTTTAGAATTTACCACGATACAATCGCATCAATTATTATAAATTAATTTTTCATTAAAAGTGTTTTAATACAAAATATAACATTTTGAGTATTTTTTGAAGTTACTCATGAGTTCAATGCAATGTTTTTCAGAACAAAACATTGAATATATATTTTGCAGTTTTGTGATAAGAGTTGCAAAAAATGCATTAATGTTTTTTTTTTGAAAAAAATTAATTAATATCATTAATAACTGTTATTAATGTAAATGTGCTTCACTAAATATTATGAATTTTAACTTCATGAAATTTGGAACTGTTTACTTCATAAAAAAAGAATCTAAAAATAAAAATTTTAATATTTTATTCCCAGATTTATATTAATATAATTTCATGATATTCATTATATTTGAATGAAAACATTTTAATACATGTGTAGAAATGGGACCAAGTATATTTTTTCTATGTGCCTTAAATATTTCAAAATCAATTACATATTCTGCATTAAAATAAATGTAAAATTAATATAAAAATACATTTAATAATCAATAAATAGCTTTATAATAGAAGTGCAATTTAGATTTCACTTCAAATTTAACATTCTTATATTTTATGTACGAGAATAAATAATAAATTTTTAAACACTATTTTAAAAATTTTTATTTATAATTATGCAAAATATATATGGGTACTGTTTTTCGTGCTGTGTTTTTTCAATGAAAAAAATTCACCATATTCTGAATCTATGTTTTTTTTTTTTCTTTGAATGCCACTCATACTTTTCAAATTTATTTATTTACTTATTTATTATTATTATTATTATTATTATTGCAAAACATTGAGTTCTTTGATGTAAGCATTAAGAACTGAAAATAGATAATAAATGAAAGAATAGAAACTTTATATTCTTCAACAAATTCGAAAACTGGTCTAGTTATATCGGAAGTATCTTTTGCGTAACATAAGACATAAACAAACGCTCGTTTCTTCTACCCTCGGAAAAAATTAATAATACATACATTTTCTGTCATATCTTAAGCTAAGGACATCCCACGAGAAAACCTGAAAAGAAGAGAACAGCATTTTAATCTCCAAGGCTTTTGAAATTTATAAAATTAAGAATTTCTAAGCCGAATGAATTGAAATTTAATTTTGAAATTGAAAAATGCTGAAGCCGAAAGTTTATTGTTGTGATAAGTTGCATGATATGCAATATGCGGACTAAGAATCGAAAATGATAAGCACTTCAATTTTAGATCATGTAGAAATAGACACATAGAGATTATTTTCAGTTACATTAAAAGAAATTGCATTTGTAAAAGCATGTTTTGTTAACATTTCCCCAAATGGAGCCTATTCGAATAGATAACAACGGATACGTTTTGTGAGGAGCTTTGAAAATATACTACTGCTTTGCATTTTTCACCCCGAAACTTCCCAATAATTATTTTTCTTCCTAGACTAAAATCCAAATTAAAAATAAGCACCAAAGTCTGTTTTAACTTTTGGGTACTTCATTGAACCTGTGCAAACTGCTTTAACAAGTTTTATCAACCAATCTTTCAGTAGTTCTATGACCTCATGTAACTCCTACGGTTGACAACATTATTAAGACATCTAACTTATAAGAAAATTTTCAACATTTTTTTTCTAAAATTATTTGGTTGAAACAGTATAATACATTATTTATGTTTTTGAATAATAGTACTAAATTTCTAAGCTAAAAGTAATTACATGTTTAATTAAGCTGCTTCTTCAGTTGAAGTGCGCTGAAATTTTATTGAAGTACGCTTATTAGTAAAGTTGTCTGAAAGATAAGTTAAAAGGAGGTTAAATTTTGAAAGCTTTTAACACTCTTCAAGCGTATTTTTCCGCTCCAGAAATTGATATCTAAATTGCATACTTTCTGTTAAACATTTCCTTCTTTATGCTTTTGAATTAAATTTGTCTTTTTTATATTAAATGAGTAAGATCCTCATTTATACGAAAACATCTGTAGTGTTCCATCATTTATTCAGTGCGAACGTAAAACAAATAAGCTCTTTAAGTCGGTGAATTGGAGTTCAATTAGTAAATTTTAAATTCTTATATTTGTTTTCATTTCCCTTTCCTCTTCTTAGATTACTCTGCTTCCTTTTATAATCGATGTCGTAATTCCAAAGATTAATTGATATTACCGTATTATTAATTACCAATTGAATGATTTTACTTCGGTTTCTTGAATTACTCTTTTGAAAGTAAGTTCGTAAACATCAGAAATGTGCTGCAGTGATACTTAGTCTTAACATGAAACGAATAATCCGCGCATCATTGAACCAATCTGAATTCCATCAAAACCGATACTTTTTCGAGAACTTCATTTTTTTCTAAAATACAATCACCATTCTAAATGTCATTTCTGTTACGAGTAAATTATTTAAGTTCTCGATTCATTCATTGCTTCTTATAATTTTCAACACTTTTCATATTTTGGAAGGCAAGGTGGCTTTTATCTGGCTATCCTTAAAGTAAAATAGCTACAACTCTTCAAAATAGCTTATACATTGGAACCCTTCAATTATTGGTTATCGCACTTGTTGTTCTTTTAAGATACAAATGTGCACTTTAGCATACTTCTAAAGCTATAGCAGACGGATGTTGCATTACACATTGCGGGAATTCTAAAAGTTTCATTATAAAGGTAAAACTATGTATTCTTCTTGAGCAATATGTTGAGAATGTTCTAATCCATTCATTAGTGGCATCTTGTAAATCAATATCACACAGTGAACAATAATTCCCCGTTTTCTTATTTATAATCATTTACAAAGACTACGGTTAATGTTATATATGTGCCTGTTTAAAATCAAAGAAAAATATCCTTTAGACGCGTAAGCATAATATGCTTCAATTTGAGAGTCGTTGAATAAAGTGCTTTAAATTTTAAGTATTATTATTAGTTTATACTTACAACAATGTGAAGAATTTAAACCTGAGTCAAAGTAATAATGGTTTCTAATAGTTTAAGTTTTCTAACTATATCATCGTAGAAAAAAGTTCCTAGTTTAGATGCTATATATGTTTGCATACCGAACTGGACTTTTTTCGTCAACTTTTTTAAGATATTCCTCGACAAACAGGAATACAAGGAATTTGGCTTCTAAAATCTCATCGCTGAAAATAATAAGCTAGCGCTATTCCGGACGAATATAACATCTAGCACAGGATTTTTAATTTACTGAATCTATAAATATAACCGCATTTTACAAAGTAAGCCATGTATATTAGTTGATACTGAAAGAAAAAAAAATTAGAACACAAAGAAGCTATATTAAGCAATACAAAAACAAAACAAAAAATAATAAACAACAAACAATTAACAATACAAAATTTTACAGAAACAAAAAGTTGTCAAGTGTCTATTCAAAAGTGGAAAATAAGAAAGTTATTAATGGTATCTGAGATGTTTTTCGTATAAATTTTTTTAATGTTCTCTAGAAGTATTAAGTAAAGCTACTTAACCTTACATATTTTCTAATACACTTCAATTTGGTGAATTCAAAACTATTTTGAAATAAATTATATTGTAAGTAAACATAACTTTAGTTCCCTGCATTGTACAATAGTTTCTCTCCTCCTAATGCGTTCATTCGTATTCAACAATTAGTGTTTCTAAAATACTATTTTTTTTTAAAAAAAAAAGTTTGTATTTAATCTTGTATTTGCTATAAGTATTATTTCTCACTCTCATGAATGCGTAAAACTAAAGGTCTTTAACTTATGCTACTCAGTATTAAATTATCCAAATTTTTTCCTGTTATTGAATAAAACCAAATAAATAATTCCCGTGCACCATAAGTTCATAGGAGACTTACCGATGCAAATAAAATAAACAAAGACCTAAATAAAAAAAGATAAATTACACAGTAAAAACTGTGACGGGTCTATCCGCGATCTTGTCACTAACTGTCCTCTTGGGGAATTTTCGGGCCTTAGAAATTATTTTTATTAGAAAGCTTCCTCCGAAGAAGAGAACGTGATCATGCAAATTAAGACTGATATATATAGTATAAGCTTTCAAGAAAGAGGAGAAGAGAGATAGGATAGACTTCTCGCGGAGCAATGAATATTTAATGATTGATATTTGTATTATTTAAGGTGACGATCGAAACTAGATAGCTTAGAAGTCGGAGCTCTTAAATTTAGTAAGTGTACTGAAGTATTTAAAGTCCTCTCATATCTCGCATACTTCGTCAATTGTCCTCATATTTAATAATTGGGTGCTTATCATAACTTGGGTTGATCAAACTTGTGTTGTAAATAAATTGTTTTAGAATATGTCGAGTCTCCCTTCCGAACAAGCACCCTCACAAAACTACAAAATAAACCAATGAAATAAGAAAATCAATGAAGAAACAAAAATATTTTATCAAGTTAGAAAATCAAACCAATACCGTTTCAAAAAATAAATTAATTTATAGAATCAAAGAGATGAAATTAAAGTAATTCGAACACAGTTTTATTGGAAACAAGTCGGGAAAAATAGGGAGGCCAGTTGATTGTTAGAGTTTTGACTTTCAAATACACTGGCGTAAGAAATTAAGATAATTTTCATATTTTATCTACGATCTCCAGAACTACTGGACAGATTTTAATAAAATTTGATGTGAACATAGGTTGATATAATACAAGCAAAATAAACATTCAACAGTTATAATAGACACACAAGTTTGGCGTAACAATCATGGGAGTCTGAAGGTCTGAAACAGCGGTTACAGAATACACAAAAGAAATGGGTTAATAGGGGGTATGGTCCCCTCTTACAGCTATACACACCTTGCAGCGTGATTTCATACTGGAAATAAGGCATTTTATCAGTGCCTGTGGCAATTAGTCCCACTCATTCCACAATGCTGTTTTCAGTTTCTGGATGGTTCTTGGAGGGGGGTTGCGAGTTGCAATTACCCTCCCCAGAGCAGAGGGTATAGAGACATGCTCTATACCTGGATACCTGGCTGCCCAATTCATCCGGCAAATATCCTCACTCCCGAGAAATTCGTCGACCAGAAGAGCTCTATGTGGCCTCTCGTTATCGTCCATTAAGATGAACTCGGGGCCCACTGCATCCCGGAAAAGGTGAACATAGGGCTCCAAGACCTCATTCCAATACCTCACACCAGTCACAGAGCCTCTGTCAAAGACGTGGAGAGGTGTGCGGCCATCCAACTTGATGCCTGTCCAGACCATTACACCGCCATAATTGTCAATTTCGTGGCCAATGAGGGTAGGTAGCGGGTCCCTGGCTCTCTCCATATGAAAGTACGATATGACTACCAATATTATTGACTACCAAATCGAAACTAACTTTTGAGTCAATGTGAAATTTGTTTTGGCTCCGTTTAACAGATGGCAGCACCCAATGGTAAAAACTATTTAACTTACTGATGTAATCTATCCTCATATAAAAGTATTTTTGATTGATTTTTTTTGGTTTGGTTTTTATTACCCTCGCAATGGGAGCAATGCGAAGGCTATTGGTGACGGACCTCGTAATTTTGAACCTCAGTCAAGTGATGAGGACGACACCAGAGCAGCTCCCCTTTTCCTAACTTCTCCACAGCGACAACGGGACGATGGGCCCCGACATATTTAACGTGCATCAGCCACGGCTGCGCGTCAAAGTAATTTTCAATCACCCTGGTCAGAATTTTTGCCCATAACTGATGGGACTCAGCCTTGAAACACACACTGAATATTCGAGAAACATCCTATTCAAATATTAAAGAAATATCTAGTATCTTCCAGATGTTACATAAAAACAATACTTTACTTTAAAGTCTAGTCTTAGGATGAAAATACCGTAGCGGATATTCGAATCCCGGATGGAGGAACTACAGACCAAAGCTTTGCTAATTGACCCGTGGAGTACTCTGAATTTTTCGTGTTTTTGTGGCAATACTCCCTTTTTAAAATACTTCATTCATTGTTTCATTTTTCTTCTATTTCAATTTTCTGCCCCTGATATTGGTATGATTTCATCTAATAATACATGGATTTTATCTCTTGGGTTTCTTCTTCAGCTTATGGTCAAAGTCTTGCGCCTCATAGGTAACATCTGATAAACGAAGTAACTCTTCAAGTGGTCCAAAATACTTTCTTAAGAAATTCTTGGATAAGCCGAATTTTTTACCGGAATATAAACCATACCAGATCTCCAGCAGCATAAGACACCACTTTTGGTTTCTTATTAATCTATAATTACGGTGTTTAGAACCGTAACATAATCTTTATCCTGACTTTTCAGAGTTCTGCATTCTGACTAGCTGTCTTGATTCTTCAGCTCTGGCAATCATCTGGGATATTTCATCACCTTCAACATTTCTAGGACAGAATAGTGACATTAAGTCTACTGTTGTTTCGCTTCATGTATGCCTCCTGTTTAGCTGAATTATTAGCAAATTTTAAAATTTTTAGAATTTCATCCCAGTTCTGTTCTGTATCAGGATACATGGATATCATATCGGCAAGAGTTTTCGTCGATACATTTATTTATGAATGATATGCCATTTTCATGCAATAATCGATACTACTCAGTTCGACGAGAGCTGAAACAATTCAGGATTTGCACACTGTACCACGATCTTTGATAATTACTCGAGGAGCTCCATGTCGTATAAGAATTTCTTCGGAACAGAATTTCGTTACTTCTTTGGCATCAACAGTAGGTAAGGCTTTAGTTACCGTATAACGTGACAAGGAGTTCATGTAAATTAAGGTCTACTGGTATCTCTGACCAGATATTGGAAATCTCCTGTAAGTATCTATCCCAATGCGATGGAAAGGGACTATAGCTGGATGAAGGAACGCTAAGCATATCCAGGTGGTTGGCAGAGGAATGAGTTTTCTTTTTTTGGCATTCCTGACAGTGAATGATATATTGAAAGACATTTCGATACATCCCCAGGTAGTAAAATCTTTTACGAATTATCTGATAAGTTTTCGCGAAACCAAGAGTTTCTGTGGAATTAGCGTCGTGAAAGAGTTTCAGTATGTCTGCTCGTAGATGTTTGGAAAAGACTGGTAACCAATTCTTCAATGCCAGATCATAAATCTTTTTGCATAGGACTCCATCAGTTAATTTCTATTTTTTGTTATATGTGAATGGGCAGAGAGCTTTATTTTGGTGAGAGTTGAGTCTTTCTACTATTGAATAGGAAGATTCATACTGGTAATGGCAGCTAGAAACTTGTCTGGTGTCTCAGCTTCTTCTTCCACTGGATTTCTCTACTGAGTATAGGGATAATTATACTCCTGAACAAATTTGTACTTAACATCAAAATCATGCTCCTGAAATCGAAGATCTCATCATTCAAGTTTTTTAGATGGATTTTTAAGACTCATGAGCCAGCATAGTGACAGATGATCTGTTACAAGAGTAAAATGTTTTCCGAAATAGGTACTGTCAAAGTTTGTTGATAGCCCATACAACGACAAAGCATTCCTGTTCCGTTATAGAATAATTCTTTTCGGATTATGTGGAAGTTCTAGAGGTATATACTATAACCTTTTACGCTTCATTCTGAATTTGTATCAAGAGTGCTGTACCATACAGCTACCATCTGTATAAATTTCAATTGGAAAATTTTCGTCGAACATTCCAAATAATGGATCAAAAGAAAGCGCTTGAATCAGATTTGTAAGCGCTTGTGGCTCTTTAGATCCCTATTGAAATTTCGCATCGCCTTTTAACAGCAATTGCAAGGGTTCAGCAAGATAACAAAAGCCCTTAACAAACCTTTGTAAGTAGGAGCAGAGTCCAAGAAAGCTTCGTGAATCATACACATTCTATGGAGTAGGAAACTTGCTTATGGCTCTCACTTTGTTGAGTTGTGGCATATAAGATGTCCCAGTGTTTTTACTTCTAGGCTCGCCAAAAGATACTTATTTGAGTTTCGGGACAATTTCTCCATTTCTCTTATTGATATGCAGAACATTCCGTAATCCTTCAGAAAAAAGTTTTTGAAATACATTGATATTAGCTATCAAAATATTTTCAATGCTTAAATATAACCTAAAACTGTAGAAAAACATTTCATAAACTAAATTTTAATTTCAAAAAACTTTTAGAGAAGAAAACAAAGGGGAAATAATACTTAAAATGATTATCAAAATTACGCTCATAACTCAAAAGAAAAAAAAATATTATTCTGCAAATTTTATCTTGCACACTATAACACTTATTGGTGGCTGTTACTACTGCCATAATGAAAATCACATTACTACAATTTTTATTATGTTTCGAGTCTAATAACAATGGGAGGGAAAATTACAATACACGATTTATACCTTTGTTACTAAAAGCAAATTCATTATACAACCATGAAAGTAGTAGAGATTTTTGGGAACTATATAAAAAGATATTTGAAAAATTTAAATTAATTTGGTTCATGACTTTTTCTGATATATACTTTTCCATCTGTAAACCTGTCAAAAAACAATTTCGAGAAGCATAAATAACTAACTTTTAATTACAATTTTTAACAATAAACATAATAAAATATTTTGAAAATGTCCCCGGCTTATAAATAACACATTATTTTTTTCCCCTAAGAGCTCTCTTAGTATCTTTTGAACCAATTTTACATTTGGTGTTGAATGATGTTCAGTATAAAAAATTATATTACTGTCAAGATGTTTATATGATTTCAAAGTAAAATAAACAGGAGTTGTATTAGGTGTCTTTAAAATGTCAACACAGTCCTTGTACTCATCACTAAACTGTGTGACAATCTCTAGCGTACCAGATTTTAAGAATTTAAGGCACACTAAAACCTCTTTCGCACCCTCTGCCATTTAATATCAATAAAACATTCATTGCCATTCTGTGTCTTACCATCAGGGACGTCTTAAGACTCCTTGAAGCCCTGGACCCTTCCCTAAAATAAAAATTTTCTTTGTTGACCTAAGTACGAATTGGCTTAATTTTTTTTTTTAATATTACTTGTTTTGAAGGAAAGTTATCCTAACACTGCGTTGTCTTATACGCTTGTGAACAATTTGATATTTCTTTATGAAGCATACTTTATGAGCTTTTAACTCATAATAGTCAAAAGAGTCTCTTTTGGTTTTTATTTATATCATTAACAATTTTAATAATTTTACACCTTTCGAGAAATTCATATTTTCACTCTGGAGAAATAGATTTAGTTGCCAATACGTATCAAAATGTCACTCCAAAGGATAGTTTAAAAAGTACTTTCTAATTCATTCATTTTAATTTTTAAATTTTTAGCAGAAAGTTGAGTATCCTCTGCTTGTAATTCATCATTAATTAAGCAATCCGAGATCATAAAGATATTTAAAAATCTAAAAATACTTGCATTTTTTTTAAAAAAATCAAAAAGCAGAGAAACATTTATTTTTGTTGTCTCTTTCAAGTGCATTTTATTCCATGTAATTAAAAGCAATACCCGAGATATAAATTACTAAACTCCATAGGATTAACATTACGCTCGAGATATCCTGGAGTCCTTTGGACTGGAGCCTTAAGGGTTTTATATCAATACGAATTGAAGTACGCATTTTCTACATAGTGAAGTTTTAAAACAAAATAATCAGTTATTAAAAAATAAATGACCAGTTATAGCTTTGAATCCACTTTTAAACCGGTACAAAATGATTTACAGAAAACTTATGAATAATTTAGTAAATGATGGCTTCCCATTTATTAATGTCCTAAAAATAACTAAGAGATTTTTTTAAATAACACTCATTTTGGGGACGAGTTATCTGAAAAAGAATTGTTATTTTGCCCCTGAAAATAAATAAATAAATACACTAATCTAAAAATCTTTATGCTATATCTCACGTAATATATACATAACTACAAGTAGCATTTTTAAAGGTTAAAAAAGGAGAAAACTCGCTCACTATTTTATAAATAAAATGGTGTATAAAATTAAATTATATATTAAATTTCAACTTTCTACAGGAAAATATGATTACACATACAAACGCATGTAGAACATTTCTAGTGAAGGATCTTATACACTTAAAATCTCTTACTTTATACTGTGTTAATCAATAATTTCTACATTTTTGATGTTTACTCTTAAAACATTAATTATTGTACAGGCATTTATTTATCTAATTAACAAATCGTACGCTAGGATTCCTGTTATATGATTGTTTTTCTACATTTATATTACATTAATACAGTTTGTAGTAATGTAATATATTCGTTTATAAATGTTCTCTTCAATAATAATAAAAAGGACAGTCATTTGAATTTTTAAATGATTAAAGCAACGCTTATCATATTAGAAGCAAATAAAAATATTTCTCTAAATTACAATACACATAGAAAATTCTTTTGGAAGATCATATACACTAAATTAATCAAAATGAGTTTTCTTATTGATTAATATGCACTTATGCATATTAATCAATATGAAAATATGTGTTGTTCAGAGGGGTAGAGAGAAAATTTACAAAAGAAGTGCAGAATTTTTTAACTGGATGTTATTTTTATTACAAACCAAATACAATTACATATTATTTTACTTTTTTTAATGCGATATAAATATTGGTATTCTTCTTAAATCTCAAGGAAATAGAATTGAAAAATAAAAGCATACTTACCTTTTGCTGTTTCAAAGAAATTAAATTTAAACGAAGGATTTGCCGAGTTAGAACTTTAAGCCGCTCGTGTCTTCTAAAAAGTGTGATTTCCTTCAGGGTCGTTTCAACACTCATTTTATTAGCCCTGACACCTATCATAAAATAGGAAAGTGCTTTTGTCACTTCCGTTAGGGGCTTAAGTGTATCTCTCATTCATGAGCGATCCTTAACTCATGTGTGCAAATAAATAAAAAGTCACTAGAAGGTGTGTCTGCTATGTATGTTACTGTCCATCCCACAGCAGCATTTTTATCAAAAAATTGGACTTATATCGCTGAAGAAATAAAGCTAATATTTTCCCTGATTCTTAGCAAATGTTGTAAATTTAAATATTTAATATAGAAGTAACTTTCTTCATCCAGTCGTGTCTGAGAAAAACATTTGACGATTAAAATTATTCTGATCATGATCTTATTGGGGCTGAGTGGAGAATGAGGCGAGGCCCCTCTCAAAGGAGAGGCCGTCGACCCTGGTCCAGTTGGCTCATGCCTTAAGACGTCCCTGCTTACTATGAAAGTCCTTTGACAGAAGTTCTTTAGAACATAGCTCTAAATATGTAAATTTAATCATATTTAGTATTTCGTTTGATAAGCCATGAGGATTTTCTTTGGGCTTGTTGCTTCATGACAGAGTTCGTTGATAATAACACCAGCTATCTTTCCGGATAGGGCACTGTTCATGCAGTGGTATCTTACCACTCGATGAACAATGGTACAAGGCCGCAAAAACATTTTGTTCATGTTCGAGTAGATTGTCTACATTACTACGCACATCAATTCCATAGAAGGCTTTCAATTTGTCAATAAAATATTCTGTAAGTTAACCTTTATTTTTAAATTTCAGCTTTGGCAGTCCGACACCTACCCTTTTCTGGATATGTCTTATGCATTCCAGTTTAGCGACACTATCTTTCCCAAATGAGTCTTTGACGCTGATGAATCTTTTTAAACTCCCGGTATAATAATTGTGTGAATATTCAAGACCTCGATTGACACAGGATCGTATGATGATTCTGTTAGCACCAATTGCTTCCATTTTTAAAGCGAAATCTTTAAAATTGCTTTGGCACACGTGATCTTCTTCGAGGGTTTCAGATTCAATGCACTTATACATTTTTGAAATCGTACTGCAAGCCGGACAATATTATGACATTATTTCAATGTCCTCTACTTTACTAGTGTCAAGTGATTAAGTAGTTATTATATTGGTAGTATATAATTTGATTTCTGCCGCAAAGAGTTTTCTACATCATTTTGCGTCAAGTCGTCGCCGTCGGGGATAAGTGGGTTCATAGAAATATTATAGAAAACGTTTAAAAAATAGAAAACATCTAAACCAGCAATTTTCATTCTACAATGCATAGATGGAGAGCAAGAGGTGAACTGCTAAACAGCTCTGTAATTGAAAGCATAAAGCCCAAGTTTTCTTACACATAGTAATTTCTACCATACATTTCAGCAGGTATTGCTTTGTATAGTAGTCAAAAAAAGCTTGATGTCTCCTAAATCTAACAGTAGAATTAAAGATAGATAAGCAAACTCGTGCTATTTGCTTTCCATTACAGTGCTTCTAGGGGCTCACTGCTTGCTTTCTGCCATGCATAATATGTTGAAAAGTGCTTGTTTAAAAGTTTCCTACCACTCCTTAAATATTTGCCCACGAGTTTTGAAACACCCTGTATATATATATATATATATATATATATATATATATATATATATATATATATATATCTGTGTGTCTTTCCAATTCAAAATTTGTACTCTAATTTTAGCACACTTTTTATCATCCGGTCAAGTTGACATTTTTTTATACTCGTATGACGCCGATGACAATACATTAGTACGGCCCAGCAGGGACTGACTTAGTAATGGGGTTTGTAGCCTTAAGTTTGAACTGAGCAACGGTATTGAACTTTTGCACAGACGAACAGCCCCCATAATTGCTTTTTAATCCTAAAAATTTTCAGTTTAAAGCATCCGCCTACCTTTAAAATGCAATTTTCGATCAAAAAGTCGTTTTTGTTTTAAAATTTTTAATCTATTATGAAAGCCGGATTCCTTAGATTTCCAAAAAAGGTTTGAGTTTTGTTTCTATCTTGCTTAGAACTTGAGTTGTAAGCATTTGAATATTAGTTTGTGTCGATTTTTAGAACCGAAAGTAGCATTCTGCTACCGGAAATGGAACTTTAATGTTTGTTTCCATTGATATTTTACGTAATATGCCCATCAAAATCTCTTCCAACATGCAAGATGAATTTTAAAATAAGAATAATGAACTTTGAAATCAATAAATGTTTTTGAATAAATCTGGAAACAGAAAGTTTCACTTGGATATTTGGCATTAGATTTACTATCCTATGTTTGTTCACAATATAGCAGCAAATTTGGAATTATTGCGTTACGAAAAGCTTTTAAGTTTAGAACTCTTATTTAATAAGGATTTTCCTTAAGAAAAATGGGGGAAAGTATAGGAAGGAGGAAGAATCATCCATTTTACGGTAACTAGTTTATTAAACAAGCTGAAAACATTACGTATAATGATGCTATAATGAAGGCTAGCTCATCAAAGCTGGAAAAATGTATCTCTACAAAATTTCAGAGGTAAAGTAAGTGATTTAGTGTGCAGAAACAGAATTTCAGACATAGGAATATTATCAATTGCTTTCAAAACGTTTCCTTGTCCAAATTGCTTTGAATGAAGTAGAAATGTTACTGAAGATTTATACTTATGGACTATGTTCAAATTTTACGATTAATTGTCAGAACTTTAATTTTTGTTTCGGTTTAGTATCTTCTAAAAAAATTAAAAATTAATCTGATATAAATAACAACTTCTACTTGAGGTTAAATTGGTTTTGGTTCAGTGGAGAATTATATAATAAAGTGCCATATATCAAATATGCAGTAGAAAATTTTGTAACATAATATGGTGTTGAATCACATTTTTGTGTGCGAAATTTTATACTAGAGGAATTTGTTTCACATTTTAATTTTGTTACAATAGATTGATTCATACGCTCACATTTTCCATTCGTACGTGAGTGGTGAGGAGTAATTAATAAGTGTTTGACATAATTATTTTTAAGTAAATAGAGCAAAAACAGTATTTCAAATAATTAATAATTTAGTTGACATTTGAATTTAAAAATTTTGTTTTAGAATAATAATATAAGTTTCAGAATTTTCATTTTCGTACGAGAAAGCTCACACATATCTGGATGCATGATCAATCATTATATGAAGACAATTTGGTTGGATCCTATTTTAGTTGACTTGGCGATGTCTTGTATCTTTTCTGGTGGTGATATTTTGCTAAATGTGGCTACCCTGTTATCGCTGTGGTGGCTGTAGGCGTGGAAACCCTTTTGATTTTGCCATATGAGTGGGATTCCAGGTCATCAGCTATTTTTTTTTATTATTATATACCTTTCTGACCATGTTTCTTTCACTATGGTGGCCTTAGGCGGGGCTACCCTTTCGAATTTGCCATAAGAATTCGGATTCCAGTTCACCAGATATTTTTTTTTTTCGTTATATACCTCTCTCTAGATAATTTGTCTCTTGCGCCATTAAACCTCACAGTCACACACTCACTCAGCTGTCCCTGGATGTTAATTTTTTTAGCCAATTACGGTCAGTAGATTTTTGCGCCTCCGTTTCGAAACCACTAATTTGCATTTTTTAGTATTTTACGTTACACTTTTTTAACCAATCAGAGGTTATTATTCTTGGCGCTTCCGTTTCTACTCTTCTCAGAGTTTCTAGAACATTCTGAATTGTCTGTTACAACGTTTCTAAACTAGTTGATTTTCATAGTGTTTCACTAATCCTGTGTTTTGTGTATTATTAGTGCTTCCGTTTTGCATGTTTAAAATTCTCCAAAGGATTTTTATTCTGCTTCTGTTATTGGATATCGTCTGCTATTTTATTTCTATTTCTGCATTTCTTAATTCGACCTATTTCCTCTGAGTACAAGTTCATTCAAATCCTGCTAGTTCGAGTTCGAAACAGGTGAGTTTATTTACTTTGAAAAATTTTCCTGTTGAAAAAACCGGTCAACGCTATTTTTTCCCCACATTTGTGTTCTTAAACACAACGCCATATTTTCCAAGTTTCCGGAACCTTCGAGTTTGAATAACCCGATTTTGGCGCCAATTTGGTGCGATTTTTGAAAACTCGCCAAGAAGTCAACTAAACTAGGATTGTACCTTTACTAACTCCCAGAGAGAGTTGAGTATATCGCAATGAAGTTTGGAACAAATTAAAATCAACTAATGATGTAGCCCGAATCCTGTAAATAAAAGTTCTTTGGGGTGCAAATGGGGGTTATATTCTTCTATGTTATTTCCTGGATGGTGATATGAATTTTGAGTAAAATTGGGCGAGTAGAAGTGTTACTGTCATGAAAAAACAACCGCAGATACTTGGGTCCTCTGATGGCTGTTAGAGTCTCTAATAGATGCTAGATGCTGTTGTTCTAAGTCTTGGGTGAAAAGTAAAGTTCTTGAGAGGTAAATGAGATGGTGCGTTCCTATTTGTCGAGAGGGGATGTACACTAATACTGCTGCTATTGGCTGCCTTTGTTGTAGTTAAATATTGCATATATACGGTGGGAGGGGTTACCATAGATATCTTAAAAAATTTAAAAGTTGATATTAAAGTGAATTAAGTTTAAATCTGGATTATGGGGGGTTATTAGAATCGAGAGAATTTGCCTGGGTCTTTTTATGGATGGAGTAATTACATAATTTTCAAGATTTTTAATATTACTATTATCTATGTTTTCTAGGGAATTTTAAAAGGTTTTAGATAATGTTCGCACATGTTTTTAAAGGTTTTAATTTTTATTTCTATTTATTTCTGAGTTTTTCATGAAGATGGTAGCTTTTGCAATCATCCTAACAATGGAGCTTTGGGAATTTTCCATTAGTTTTAAATTTGATTTGGTGCAGTATGCCCAGATAGGACATGCATATGTGAGGACTGGGCGAATGATGGCAGTGAAAATTAATAGTTTATTATTAATATTCATTTTAAATTTTCTATTAATTAAAGGATAAACCTTGTGTGATAAACGTCTGAATTTTTCACGTGTGTTAATTATATGTTTTCTCCAGGTTAGGTGCTTATCGAAAGTGAGACCTAGGTATTTGGCGGAAGTATCCCAAGGATTTTGTTTTTTCTTAGTGAATAGTACTGCGTTAGATTTTTCAACATTAATTTTTATTTTTCATTTATTATAATAGTTTTTGAGAATATTGAGATGTTTGTTTAGAGCAAAAGTTACTGATTTAGGATTTCTGAATTTGGCGACAATTGCCGTATCATCTGCATACATGTTTAGGCTAGTGAGGCTGTAGTTAGGGATATCGTTAACGAAATAATTAAATAAAAAAGTACCATGTTGGTTATTGAGGGGAGGGGTAGCTGATTTTTTATTTTTTAAAAATCTAGTATTTGTCCTGAGCGAATTATCTTGTGTGTTTAATGATTCAAGTTTTTGGTTCCAGGATTTTTGGGTAAATTTATATATTTCTTTTTTAATGATACTTTGTGTTCTATTGAGTTCAGTTTTAATGTTGGGGTGATCTTTGATATTGTTTACGTAAGTTATTTTTGAGTTTTAATAAATTTTTAATGTGGGAGGGAGTGAAAATATTGTTTGATTTTTGAATGGGTTTAGATGCAGTTTTATGTGAATTAATAATATTATCAGTTAGAGCTTTAATATTAGTTTCTAGTTGTTGGGTGTTATTGATTTGGGAGAGACTTAAAAAGTTAGTGGTATCATTAAGATGTTTATTGAACGCTGACCAGTATGTATAGATGGCGCTGGTGTTGATACTATATGGAATTTCGTATGAGAATTCAAGTAGAATTAGGTTATGATCTGAATTTAGTTCGGGGATAGAGAGAGAGAGAGAGAGAGAGAGAGAGAAGTAATTTTGTACGGGTGATAAAATTCTTTTATTAAAGCAATGTCGATTGTGAAGGAAGAGTTATAGCCGAATCTATTAAGGGTTGGAGGAAAAAGAATTTTAAGATCGAGTTGATTGGAAAAGTGTTTGAGTTTAATGTGTCTAGTACAGTTGCGTGCACAGTTCCAATCTTTGTGATGAGCGTTGAAATCGCCAAAAAGAATGCAGTTGCTATTTGTTTATATTAAAGTTTCAAGTCTGTTGTGTAAAGAAGGGGATCAGAATTATGAGGAATATAAATAGAAGCTATTGAGATTGGGCTTTGGTTAGGTGAGATTAAAACTATAATAGTGGTTTCCACCTACTGAAGGGGTGGGGTAGGTAGGTTAAAATGTTTAAGTGAGCGTTTAATTAAGGTCATGGTACCAACTGAAGCAGTTTCGTTTATAATTCTGTCATTACGAACGAAGAATAATTTGGAACAAAAATGCTGTGAGTGGGCTTAAGGTGAGTTTCTTTAATAGGAAGAATGTCAGTTGAGCGGATACTAATGAATACCCGAAGCTCAACTATTTTAGAAGTGATTCCATTGGCATTCCATGAACAAATCTTAAGACCCAGGGAATTAAAATTTCAGTTTGTGCTATTAATAATAGTTATTATTATTGTCCATAATGGTTTCGAGTATGGCGAATTTTTTATTAGCACTGCCTTTGGCAGCTTTGATTTTCGGTAGACTGGTGAGTAGCCCTGGGAGTATGGAGAAGATTTCTGCAAGCTCTTTTAATTGATCAATAGCATTGATGAAGTTTGTCATTGGATAATTATCGTTGCAGTTGTTTCTAGGAGTTCAGCTGATTCTTTTGGAGTTTAGATTTTCTTCATTGGGAGGCGCCCTCTGTTGAGTGTTAGCGGTGGCATTAGTATATGAAAAGTTCTCTCGAACAGGTTATTATTTACGATATTTTTGTTGACTTTAAATGCTTTTGTAGGTTTTGGGAATGATTTGCAGCCACCGTGCGAGGCGGCGTGGCCTTTGGTATCACATTTGATACCGGTGATGTCATCTATTTAACCATTTATGGTGCATTCTCTGGTGGGATGGGCGCCGGTACATTTCAAACATTTAGGGGCCATATGACAGTTCTGAGAACTGTGATGGAAGAAATTACAGTTAAAGCACTGTGTGACTTGGTTGCTTTTATAAGTGTCTATGGTAATGGATATTTAGCAGAGTCTGTTGATATCGTAGATTTTTTTTTGTTTTTTTTTTTTTTGTTTCGCTCATTTCTGGGGAGAGTAACCATGAAGATTGGAAGTGGAAACTTGGTTCGCCTATTAATCAGTTGGTTAATTTTTGTGGGGTTGAATCCAAGTTGTTCTAGCTCTTCTTGAATATCTTTTATTTATGTATCACGCGGAAGTCCTTTAAAAACAATTTTAATTGTTCTATTGTCCTTTGATTCAATAACATAGTATTAGAATGGCTTATCGGATAATTAGTTTGTTAGTTTCCGGTACTCTTCAAATGTGTCGGTGTATAATTTTATATATTCTCCGGAGAGTCTGGTTTTTAATTTTGGTAACACATCAATCAATAACTCCCGAGACTAACCCAGAGATGGTGCTCGTAGTAAACCAGTAACCAGGTCTTTCTAGAGTACTAACCTTTGCTTGAAACGTGTCAAAATTTTAAGTCGATCGGATCAGAAACAGCTGAGTTATCGAGGTTGGAGTAAAGTCGTTTTGTAGTTTGTTTAAAAAACGGAAAAAACCGAGTTTCGTGTTCTGATAAAACATTGTTTTTTAATGGGTAAAAACACCGTGCAAGCGAAACAATGGATTGAAAAATGTTACCCGGACTCTTGTCCATCAAAAGCAACGATTTGTCAGTGGTTTGCCGAGTTTAAACGTGGTCGTACCGACACAATGACGCGGAACGCTCGGGTAGACCTGTGGAAGCCGTTACACAGGAAAATGTGAGTGAAGTGACAAAAATTATAATGAAAGATCGTAAAGTGAAGCTCCGTGAGATTGCTGAGATGACACAGATATCATATGGAAGTGTATTTACTGAAAAAGGTTTTTTGAAGTGAAGTGAAAAGGGTTTTTTCCAAGTGGGTGCCGCGATTGCTTTCGATGGACAAAAACGGCAACGAGTCGATGATTCAGAAAGCGGTTTATCGCTATTTACTCGCAACAAAAAAGATTTCTTGCGAAAAAAAATGTTGTTTTCAATGTTAGACTCGGGAGTTATTGATCGATGTGTTATTTCCTGCGTTAATTCTTGTAATTGGAGTCAGTAATTCTTGTTGATTTGAAGAATTATGGTTGGAGGCAAGTTCTTAGGAGTTGTCGTTGATTGTGTGGGAATTCCGGTTTCATTAGACGGTTTTGGATTTTCTTTTCAAGTTAATTTTTCAAATTGATTTTGAGTATGCAGAGGTGAGTTTAAAGAAGGAATCAGATTTAGTTTCTTAACCGTTTTGTTTTTGGGGGGAGTGACAAAGCCGTCAGTGTCAATATCTTTTCGTTTGTGTGAGTTTCTAATTGGAGAGGATAAGGGGTGGATAGGGCAGTCAGCAGTATCGCATGCCGCTAGTTTAAGTGTACTCACCCTTCAGTTGTTTCTCCTTTTCCAAGAGCCAAGAAGCTGTATTACATTCATAAAAGATTTCGTCTTGTGGGGTTGTATTTGTACGTGGTTGCTAATTTTGATATTGATTATTTTCTTGAAATTGTAATATTGTATTATTTTTATTTCACTGTTCTTTATTGTTGATTGATTTCATGTGTGTTTTAATTTCCAGGGTTTTTTTTTAACATTGTTCTTTATTGTTGATTGATTTCATGTGGTTTTAATTTT
>BMAW01026054.1:338717-411185 GCA_019974015.1 Nephila pilipes
TTTATTATGCATTGTTTCTTTATAAATTTTTAAGTAATATTTTCATTCTCATCAGAGATACATAGTTCATTCAATGATTTCACCCTTCATAAATGTAATTCTCCCACATCCTCATTATTATGTAAACTCAATTTGAATATAATCAGGTGTTATAACTAATTTGTGTAAAAGACTGGCTGGTTTCTCAAACAATATTTGCATTACATAATACTGATTTTGCTCTACTTTAAATACTTTGTTTCTTCTCTTTGACTTATTGTGATTCAAAGAGGAGTGTGTTAATAACCTTCCATCAACTAAATTTTTGGAAAAGTCTTTTCTCGTGTTGTGAATAAAATACTCGAAGAAAATTAAAAATTATGTTATACTTAAACCCTGAGTAAAATTTTTCAAAAGTAAGATGTTAAGAAAAATTAAATATTTGAAGGAGGGGAGAAAAAAAGTCAACACATAAAATTCGTTTATAATTTACAAGACTTGAACATATTATGTTTTACAATTAATTGAAATACGATTATCAGGATCATTTAAATATTTGTTTCAAAATGCTTTTGTGTTGAAGAAATATTCTATTCAGTAAAGGATTTAAATGCTGCTTCAACGATAACTATTCTTTGCAGTTTCTTAAAAGAACAGAAAACGTTTGCCTCTATTTTACTCTAAATTTTTTCCTCTATAAAATAATTAAATAATAGATGTGGTTTAAAATGTATATATGATTTCCTCTCCTCCTATTTTTCAGAAAATATTATACTTTTCCTTAAATACTGATCTGCAAGAAGGTGCCAGAGTTTTTTCATCGATTATAAGAGTTTTTAAAGAATCCCGGGACTCAAATCTACCCTTAAAAATTAAACCTTAAAAACCCTTAAAAATTTTTAAAGAGTAAATACCTAAAAAAAAAGCAAGTGCCTTGATATAAATTTTTTTTCCTATTGGGGCAATTTGAGTTGGGTGCAAAATTATCAAAAAAATTCTAATAATTATTTCAGTTAATACAACCGCATACTGACATACATTACAGCAATTTGATCTGACCAGGTATCAGCTTTATAGCCACCCAAAGGGAATTTATTTTAGTTGAATCAGTTTCGGCGAACCAGATCACTTTTCAATTTTTAATCGTTTGCTTTAAATTTAACTACATTTAGCTAAAATATATTCAATTTAATAATTTATCGTTTCCATTAATTTTAATATCGGAATAGCTTGTTGTTTTCCATTTTTCAATATTTTTTCGTTTTCTTTAATTCTTATATTTGAGTAATTTAATAATAATTACAAAAAGAAAAGAAAAGCGCACCTTAGGTGGCTAAATCTGTCTTTTGCAAAACTTTGCATAGAACTTTTTACTATATAAAAATTTATTTTTATATAATTAATCAGTGTGCGCAAAATTTGGAATATTTCGTATTCAGTATATGATGAAGATATTTCTCTAGCATTGTCGATCTTTTATAAATCAAGTGATACGATTTTTAAAAACATGAAATAGTAGAAACGGGTTTTTTGAAATTAGATGGTGTGAAAAAAGGAGTAAAAAAAAGCCATTAGTCTCGCGAGGGAAAGAAATCTGAGGGCCAGGAGTAACCACAACAACATGAAATGATATTGGGGTGCGTAGCCTTTAATCTCCAGTTTCAATTATTGTTTAATAATTAATATGGAGGTGAGACTGAACTTCGGTTTTCAGCTTGCCCAGAAGTAAAAATTTAATATTGAAAATAGTGATTTGCCAGAATGAAAAAGTTAAAACGAGCAATGCTTGATTATTAATTTAAACAAATTAAAGGTTAAATTTTTTTTCTATGAACTAAATATGAATCTTTAATAATTTTTAAATAAATTATTAAGTTCATAGGAAACCATTTTATAAGAAAAATGAAAATTAAGATTATAACAGGGAGCTAGTAGTAATTGTAAATTGCTATTTGGAAGTAGTTCAAATTTATCTAAGATTGAATTTTATAATTAAAATGAAAATTAAATTAAAATTAATTTGAAATGGGGTTGGTTAATTAAATATGCTATTAAGTGCTAATACTTGTGAGTAAAGGAGATTACTGGTTGCGTTGGTAGAAATATCCTGATTTATTCCTCTTGTCTGGTTTGGAGAAGTTGATGGTGAATTTTGGGTGGTGAGAGGGAACGTTCCTATTGGTTGCTGGGTAGGTTCCTATTGGCTGTGGTTGATGGTTATCAATTTGAAGTGGAAAAACGTAGGAATTTTTGTAGAAAGGTGTGACGATGACGATAGAATAATTTAATCAAGTAGTATTTCACGTGGTCTGTGCAGAAGTTTATTATTTCTGATGGGTGTACATTTTTCTATTGCTTAGATGTTTCTATTCGAGGAGCTGTCAATTTTGTTGTAGAAGTTTCTTGAAAGTTTTTGATGAAAACCTTGAGGGTTGGAAAATTTAAAAAGTCTCTGATATCAGCAGTACGCATGTACCAGTGAGCTTTTACTATTGTTCGTATAATGCTAGATTGAGATTTTTCCAGGGTGTCCAGGGTAATATTTGCACAATGGGACCAGACGGGGAGTCGTAAGTCAGGATAGGTCTAAGCATCAGTGCATAGATAAGCATCTTGTTGGTTCTGCTTAATGTAGAATCTCTCGCGATAAGGGGAAAAATTTTACTGACTGCAGCTTTATATTGCTGCTTAATTAGTGTGACGTGTTGTTTGAAAGTGAGTTCCTTATCTAGTGTTACACCGAGGTATTTTGTGGACCCGGACCAGGTGATTTTGTTATTATTTAAATATATGTCAGGCTCAATATTTCTATTATTTCTGTTAAAGAAGACTGCCTCTGTCTTGGAAACATTCAGGGCTATTTTCCAAGCAGAGTACCATGCTTCTAGGTCTTTGAGGTGGTTGTTCAGTGTGTGGTCTATGTTTTTCGGGAAGCAATGACGCGCTAGACTAGCATAAGCCAGATTCCTTACCCTCCCTACTGGGGATATAAAAGGACGACACATATCAAAATACTCTCGTTTTCTCTAGTTTTGAAAGGAGGGGAGATAGGGGAAGAATCGTGCGTCGATTGCAGGTGTAGAAACAAGTAGCAAATATTCATTACGATGTGACGTCATTTTCAAAATTCATGATAACTGTCAAAACATAAATATAAGAAAATGGAAAAAATTAATAATATTATTAAATTGAAAAATATTGTTAACCCTGAGTAAAATTTTTAAAAAGTAAAAGGTTAAGAAAAATGATTTGATAACGGAAAGTAAAAAAGTCAACACATAAAATTCGTCTTAATAATTTACATGACAATATTAGACTTGAACATATGTTTTATAGTTAATTGAAATACGATTATCAGTACCATTTAAATATTTGTTTCAAAATGCTTTTGTGTTGAAGGAATATTCTATTCAGTTAAGGATTTGAATGCTGCTTCAACGATAACTATTATTTGCAATTTCTTAAAAGAACAGAAAATGTTTGCCTCTATTTTATTCTAAATTTTTCCTCTATAAAATAATTAAATAATAGACGTGGTTTAAAAAGTATACATATATGTGTGTATATATAACTTTACATAAACACACTCACACATATATATATATATGATTTCCTCCTTCTCCTATTTCTTAGAAAAAATTATACTTTTCCTTAAATATCTGAAATAATTTTATTAGAAACACAGAAAGCATTAGAATATGTTAAAGTTGTTATGTTCACTTTACAACACCCAAATGTACTTAGAAAGATGTTTAAAAAAACTTAACATATGTCCCTTAGAAAAAAAATCTACATAAAATTAAAATTTTTAAAAACTTACACTAAAGTTTTTTAAAGTCTGTGGGGAATACGGATTAGAAAGGCTTCGAACACGTAAAAATTTGCTGTATTTATACAATAAATATATTTTGCAAAAAAACTAATATTTATGCTTGATCAGTATAAGTAAACAAACTATTGATTTGAGTTCCACACAATTTTATTCAAACATTGTTTACCATCTACTGAAACATAATTGAAATAACGAAGTTAAACAGAACATATTAATGGAAAATCAAAGATTTTATTTTATCGTTTTTAGAATAGAAAATTATACAACTGAATCCAATAAATTAGTTTTTACTTTTATTATGACAAATTCAATGTTTCAAAGCAATTCACAATAAAGGCTTTTTTCTCCACTGGAATATATAGTACTTTCCAAGGATGAAAGTAGTTTATGTATGTTAAGCAGAAAATAATCTGAAACAAAATTTTTGTGCTTTCATGGAGTATATATTTTCCAATTTTTTAAAAAATATTTATTTACTTATAAAATGGTAAATCATACTTTTAAGTTCGGAAATCTTCATTTAATATATTGAGATTTTATTACAAATTTGATTTTTAACCAGCTTTTACAACAAACACAGGTTTTTTTTTTAAATTAAACTATCTGTAATCTTTTAATTAGAAAACTAAAGGTAAAAACTCTAAATTTGTTTAAATCATTATACAATAGTTAAAAAATATCCTTCACTACAACAATACAAATTGTGGAAAAGTATATACGAATCTGTATTTTGTTTGTTATTTTTGAAAAAAATGCTTTTAAAATTCTCCCACAGAATTAATCCTAGATAACATCATTCGAAAGAAAAGTGTATAGAGACTACATTAACAGTCAAATGACGTTGATTCAAATATTGTTAACTTGAATTCAGCATGAAGAAAATGTAACTAAATTATTTAAGAAAATAGAAAATAACATTTTGCAAAACGCTAATCAAATTTAACATCTGTTGAAATTTAAAAAAAAATTACAAAGAACAAAAAGCAGATAATAAAACTGTTATACCACCTATTTCTTCTATATTACCTCAAAATTAAATGAGGTAAGTTTAGAGGTCTTTTCATTGAAATCAACATTTCAAATAAATCAGTTTTTCAATGTTTTTCTGTTTTAATTTCATATTTTGAAAAATTATAAAATAAAAGTAATAGTTATTTAGAATTAAAATAATAAAATAAAGAAAAAGAAAGAGAAAAACTCAGTTGTAGAAATTCAGTCTATATTTTTCGATACTATCCCCAAAAATTGATAAGAGAGTTGGTGAATTTTATGGCGCGAGGCCAGATACAGTTATGCTGAGCCAAACAAGATATGATCTAGATGTTTGAAAAATGGAAAAAAGTAAAATAATTTGGCATGAAAGAGTCGGGAATAGAGAAAGATCGCTAGCGTATCCCGAGGGTGCGTCACCCGTGTTTACCAAAGACAATAAACCCCATGGAAAGAAGAAAAAAAGAACAGAACCTTACTTGAGGTCATGATCACAAATTGATGAGCTCTATGGCTTTCAATTATAATAAAATAATATGTTTTCAAAACTTTAATAATTATCAACTACTTCAAATATTAAAACTGTAATTTCTTAATAAAATGGAATGTAGTAAATATCCTTTTGCAGCGTGTGTGCTCCTCCTTTCTAAAACATAAATTCTCTTTAAATTTCTTTAACGGCTTTAATTTATTAAACCGTTATTTCTTTAATGTATATAAAATGTTCTTCTAAAAATGTAAAAATTTTAAAAAGTAAAACAAGCTCGTAAATGGTTATTAGAATATATTTTTTGAAAATACAATCTATATCAAGGATATAATCGTATTTGAAACTTTTTAATGCTGCTGAATTCGAAACTGAAGTAAATAATTAATTCTTAAAAAATGCATTGAATACAAAATGTGTAATTGTATTTGGAATCTTTTTTTTATGAGTGTAAAGATATTTTTTTAAAGATATTATCAATTACAAAATATGTAATTGTATTTAGAACTTTTCCATGAAAGAATGTATTTTTTTAAATGCTATCAATCGTATATGTATATTTATTAAGACTTATTTTTATGTAGCGGAGCATGATGAAGTCATTAATGCACTCATGAACTACATCAAAATTGCAATTAACTCTGCCAGCACATCAAAAAATATCTCCACACCGCACCTCAGGCTCCTTCCACATATTCGCAACCTAATTGAAAATAAAAACAGAATAAGAAAGTGGCAACAAACCCATTTCTCCCCTCTCAAAAAAGAACTAAAAAATTATTTAATTAATTTCACTTTTTGTTAAACTTACTTTATTTTAATACATAGTTATAAAAATTAGGCTTTATTTTTCAACAAAATGCAAGCAAAATCAGCTAATTATCCTGGGAGTATTTAATATAAATTGTTTCGCATTTTAATGAAAGGCTTCTTTCTTTTTATCTTACCATTAATCAAAATCCCAAACGCTTATTTTAGAACGACTAAGAAAAGAAAATATATGTATTTTCAACAATTTGGTTCACTAATACAAGGGAATGAAAAATGTTCAAACAATTATTTTCAAATCCTATTTGCATGAATTAGATTAGTTAAACTGAAAGAAAAGTTTGTATTAGTTTGAGGTTGAGTGAAATTCAATTTAAGACAAAATATTATAAATGAATATAACAGATTAAGGTCCAAATAGTAGTCATATCAAGATGACGCTTTTGTAACACAACTAAACAATTTTAATCTGTTTTTATAATAAACTTTTCTATTTGGATGTAAAATGTAAAGAATTTTCACTTTTATAAGCTTACAATTATTCTTACTCAATATTGTCCTATGAAATGTTATATGTATGTTGCTTTACTTTTATTTTTTACACATACGTATATGTGAATCAAGAAATACACAATCATGTATTTGAAAAAAAATTGGCTAATTTTCTTCCTGACTCTTTTATTAATAAACATATTTAAAATACTTAATACTTATTTTAAAATTCGCACTATTTAATAATCATAAATTATTTTTAAAGTAGAAAAAAAAAATATCAATATTATTATGATTTAGGGTAAATAAAAGACTATCACACAATACTATATACTTTTGCCACACTGTGTCTATACGTTTACCATAATGGGTTCTTATAATTCAGAATTATAAGAACTTACAGTTTCTTACACTAAATTGAAAGTTTAATCAGGATTTAAACATAGATATAAAATGTGATACATATTATGTAAAAAATGTTTAACATAAATAAATATAACGTTACATATAAATTAACAAAAACACAAGTTTTACATTTATAATTATTAAATGATTATTACACATGACAATTTCTAAAAATATATAGTTTCTTAAGTATTGAATATTTAATTTCAATTGAAAAAGCTAACAAGATTTCCATGTTCACTGAAGACTAAATGAACAGAATTGTTCATGATTTGATAAAAATGTTATACTTTCCTATTTTCACCTTACAGTGCTCCTATTTACAATTCAACGTTAACAGGATTTAAACATAGGTATAAATGAAATGTATATTTTCTAAAAACACAATGTTTCTATTGAATATTAGCCACAAACATTTTAATATAACTTAAAACGTTTAGAAAATTTAAGCAATTCTTAAATGAATTTAGATAGTGTTCAGATGGTAAGTTGTTACTCAATAAAATGATGTAATAATTTCTTGTATATTTCTTTGACTCAATAAATTGAAAAATTAGTAATAATTGAAATAAACTTTTCTAATTGGACATTGGGAGCAACCATTGAGGATAAAAAAAAACTTAACTCATTTTCCTACATTGTCATTGCAACCAGACATCACACAAGGAGAAGCTGATAAATACACTTTGATATCCGACTTGATTTCAGGATTTTAAAAAACAAGTGCTTTTTTAAACGTTTGCAAAACATTCCCTGTAGATATGAATTTATTATCTGGAAAATTACAAATGAATCACTGCTAAATGTGTTGTCATACACAGTTAAAGGAGAGATTTCATCAAGTTGGTTTGGAAGGGAGAGAAAGAAAGTAAAGTTTATTGGCACAAGAGCCAGGTATGGCTATGCTGCGCCAAACAAGATTTAACTGTGGTCAAGATGAGAAGAAATTGAATAAAAGACACAAATTGGTTGACAAGAAGGAGGGTCAAAAATAGAGAAGGATCGCTAGGGTAACCCGGGGGGGTGTCACCCGTGCTTTTATCCAATACAGTAAACCCCATGGGAAAGAAAAAGACCACTAGGGTGCCTCGTGGTCATTGATGCCTGTACTTACCTAAAGAAAGTAAGTCCAAGAGGTCCCCTGATATAATCCCCAAGGGCAAGGTGCCCGGCTATACCCCCAGACGCTGGGTACCCATTTTAGTCGCCTCTTACGACATGCATGATCTACAGTGGGACTATGGTTTTGAAGATTTCTAAAAGATTTCTATTTGAAGATTTCTATGTTTTTGAAAATATAAAACAAACTAGGAAAAGGATTAATATCTTGAATATTACATACATGCTGTGTCCATGGTTTTGTTATTTGGAAACACTTATGTATAGGAACAGCATTTTAGTCATATGCAGCACATCAAATCCCGAGGAGAACACAAATTACCGATGTTCATTTGGAAAATTGTCAGTATGTAGCAATAACCTCAGTCCTAATCAATATTGAAGCCCTTAATTCAGTCTGCTTTCAGTAATGTTTTATTTTATTAAAAAAAAAATTATACACATTTCTTATTTTCTTTTACAGTAAACTAGACAAACATTTGACCATGATCTAACCAGCTAGGTCAACGCTGTAACATGCTTGTTTGCTTGCTTTGTGGCCCACCGGGAAATATTTCTGAAATTTGGTCAGGCTGTTGAGAATGTTGATCACAAAATAATTAGACAATGATAGGTCTTTTTAAAATAATTCATAAATGATTATCTGAATGAGTATATGATCTTGCAAATAAAGTATAAATAAAACAAAATACCTGAAACATCAACCATTTGGTCCACTATCTTTTTCTGCTTTTCTTCATAATCCTTTCTTAGGTTACAATATCTTTCATTGTTCTCTTTTAAATTCGCAGTTTGAAATCCTACTCCAGATGATTGTATATCAATTGTGATATAACCTTTTTTATTTCTTGCATAGTGTTCTTCCTACATGAATTGAAGTAAAAAAAAAAATTTCGAACATTTAATACATAAAATTAAGAAAAAAATTTCCACAGATTTACAGGCTTCATATTCCTTCTTATTGATGTCACCAATTGTAACCTATTTGTCTTCCAAGATCAAGTGCAATGTCCCTAGGTGAAACATTCTTTAGATGATATAAAACTACACTGGGACTACTAGTAACTAATCTAATTTTGAATCTTAGGCTGAATGACAATATTTATATTTCTCGCAGAGCAACTAACTGTTTTATTAAGTTTCAGACCCATGTTGTACATACTGACCTCATACAAACTATATGCATTTAAAAATACTTTTGTATGTAATAAAATTAACATTTCAAATCTGATGATTTTAAAAAGTGTTAAATAAATAAAAACTAATTTAAAAATCTTATATTATGAAAACTGTTTTAACATATTACATAAAAAGTATCTTACAAAATGTTAAGTATATTAAAGTAAAAGTGAAATGTTTTCAACAGTATTCAAATGAAACCAGCCCTACATGTCTTTGCCTTTTTATCCCATACTGTATCATTTAATATTGTAAGTGATCTGCCATTTTAAAAGGATGAATCCTATATACAAGCAGTAGAAAATAGTGATTGTGAAAAATTACCTTCAAGGTAAGCCTGAATGCAAATCCAATCTTTTCAAAGAATTCTAATTTTATTGAATAAGTCCTTAAGTCATTTTTAACCTGAAAGGAATTAAAACAGGGACTAAATTAAATTTTTTAAGACGTAAAATACAAATACAGAATTATTCGCATATAATACATAATAATTTGCATTTTTCAAAAAAAAAAAAAAAACGTATAGAGACATGTACAATGATTCTATAGTAAAAGAAGCATTTTGGGAGGAAAAAAAAAAGAGGATTCAATACTCGTCTCATAAACAGCATGTATTAAAAATTATGAGATACCCTATTTATTTCATATGCACCAGTGACCAAAATCATAAAAATACTTTGGAAACAGACATTTGCTGCAGTTAAATGGCTTATATAAAACTTTTTTGTTTAAAGTTTTAACAAAAAATGCTGCATTGATGGAAAGATAATTTAATCCATTAACTTTCATCAGAGCAGAAATTATAAAACCGAAAAAGGAAAAAAATACACAAAATTATATATACAAAAGTTTCTTATGCTTTTAAGTACTCAGTTGGCCAAAATAAATATGGTTTGTCAAAACTTTTCAATATGATAGTAAGTGAATTTTTCCAACATCATTTGTTGTTGTATATTTCTCCATCTTTTACTTATCTATCTTCTTAATGACCAAGTCTACTCTCCTTAAAAAAATTAGAAACACCATCTTGAGATTAGTTTTTCCACAAATTTTTTTCTTAGATAGAAATTGCATAAGTCTGACAAATGTTATCCATTTAACTCCAAATATGATATAATTAAACCCTGAATTAAAAATTCTCATTGATAATAGACAAAACTAGCATCACTTCCGTTCAAGAAGAATTAATTTACAATGCTAATTAATTTAATTATGAAGGCCATTTTTAAAAGAATCAAGTAGAAAATATTCTAAATAGCCTATGTTTCAAATTTCATTTGAATCAGATTATTAGTTTTCAAAATAATCACCAAAACTATTAAAAGGTCTAACTAGATACTTCAGGCAACTGATTAATTTTCAAAATATTCAACATATAAATTTAACATTTTTCCTAGTGAGTTTTTACATTTATCTTCTAGTATTCATTTAAAATATAAAACATTTATTGAATTAATATCTATGCAGAGTTTGTGTTAAAGAGCCATGTAACCCTCACCCTTTAAAGAAAAGGGCATTATGCACACATACAAATAAATCCACTGTACTATACAGATATCACAAAAGAAAAAAAAATCTGCTCTGATAAAAGAGTTAAGCATGTGTTCATCTTAATAAGATTAACAGATCTCGAAATGTGAAAATGACTAGTTCAGAACTTTCCATTTCTTGTCCAGGTAATCTTGACTAAATGAACCTGGAAGATCATGTAGTGAATGTTAAGACAGTGCTATAGTTTAGGCATTATCTTGTGATTTATTTTTGTTTGTTCATTTTATTCATTCATTTCACATTTATTCACTTTTATATATATCATTTCATCCGTTTAGTTTCGAAAAATTGTTTTAATTAGAACTTCAATTGCTTGTAAGTGAAGTAACACTTCAAAATCTATTATCATGTTTTGGTGTTTTCAGACACCTTCTGGTTCAACTTTAGATATCTGTTTTGCAGATGGCCAGACCAATTTTGAAGTTATGAGATCAATGGTTGTCTTATGCAAGTATGCACTAGATAGAAAATATTATGATACATTAACTTCCAGAATTCTGACAAAATGTTAAGTTGAATATTATCAGAAGGCATACATTAAAAAATCTTATCCAAAACCAGGAAATTTTGGAAGTTAGAGAAGAATTTCGCAATGTATAGTAATTTCTTTCAATTCTTCACCTGTTTGCTGTCATTTTGTGATTGCTTCAAAATCAACTGAAGGCAACAACAGTATTTCTTGCGTTCTCAATAGTGTTGGCCTACCTGGGTTGGCCATTGATAATTAATGCCACAAGCAGAGTAAGACAAACTCTAATATTTTAAAAATATAAATTTATTTACAACATTATTTACAATACTAATTAATAACACTCTTTAAGCCGAAAGCTACAGAATCATATCGATGGTCACATCGATCACAGCCAAGATCTCATTCACCATCATAAGATCTCATACAGCCATCTGAAATCTCTTCCAGCATCTAAGAGCTCTTTACACAAAGATCTCCTTATCTATATATCCGGAATCTGCATTCGACACCGTCAACTCGACAGTTAAGAATCGGCATCCAATGAAAAATAACTTTGTATGACGTAACTGAAAAATACGGACGAATGCAAATTCCCGATTCCTTTGCCAGATGCGTGGGATGACGTCATATCTGCAACACGTATTTCCAAAGCATTACCGCGATATGACAACAATTGGCCCGCCTCCCACACATCTGGGCGATGTTACAAAAATCAAACTACTTTCTAGTGCTTGTATATCAAATCTAAAAATATACGAAGATTCATATTTATATATACACAAAAAATACTTTGATATACCTTATATCTTTATACATAGCATTGAATTATTGCCTATATTCAATTAAATGGTTTGACATTAAAAGTTCCGAGTCCTTACATTCTTCGACAATTCCAAAATCCAGAGCAACTCCCCAGCAGCATACGTCAAAGCAACGTATTCCGCCTCCATAGTGGATAAAGAGACACTACGTTGCTTCGATGTCCGCAAAGAAATAATAGCCTGATCACAAAAAATTATATATCCCCCAACTGAAACACGGTCATTTCTATTAGATGCATATTCTGCGTCACTAAAACAATTTATTGATTAGGGGAATTAGATGCTTCGTGGAATGAATCTGGGATTTTTACGTCTTTAAATTTTTAATTGTCAATTATCTAAAAAACATGATTCTATTTCTTGTTTCACTATGCCGGTAAATGAATTTTTAACACTAAAATTAAAAATTTCCGGTTCATAAGGGATTTCATTTGCCTCACAGTAAGCCTTAGCGTCATTTCTAGATCTCAAACGCATGCTCGTACCTACTATACAATAATATATATCGGTTCTTGATCCATCGGGTCGAGGTACTGCTTTCCGAAACCAATTGATTTCTGACTTGGAGGGAATGGTTGGATCCGAATTGCTTTGATCAGAAATTTCCGGTTCCTCATCAATTAATTTAACATCTTTGGTTATTTCTATGACCGGTTTTTTTTATTTCTATACCTGATTCGGTTTCTTCATCATAACCATCTAATAATATAAAATTTCTCCTTAAATTTTCTTCCCTACTATTTAAATTATTTTCAGAGATTTTTACATTTATGGTTTCGATAACTTTATTCTTTTCTGGAATTAATACGCGATATCCTCTGCTACGAAGAGCATACCCTAATAATATTCCTTTTTCTGCACGCATATCTAGCTTTCTACGCTGTTGCTTTGGAATTCCTACAAAAACTTGATCCGAAAGTTCTTAAATGTCGTACGGTTGGAACTCTTCCACCATACAATTCAAACAGGGTTTTTTTCGGAATGTTTAT
This sequence comes from Nephila pilipes, assembly GCA_019974015.1. Lineage (NCBI taxonomy): Eukaryota > Metazoa > Arthropoda > Arachnida > Araneae > Nephilidae > Nephila > Nephila pilipes. The sequence goes on from BMAW01026054.1 coordinate 351,802, forward strand.
GCGTTATTCGACTCCAAATGTATGTGAAGCATAGCACTGCCTCACCCCAATTTTCCTCTTCTAATTTCGAATCCCTAAGCATAGTTCGTACTGCATCGATTTGACTTAAATTCAAATATCGCATGATGGCACTTACTAAGCAAACCCCTTCTGGGGTAAAGCTCGTTCGTGCCGGGGATGCTATTGTTGACGGCGTAGAGGAGAACGCAGAGGCGGTTACTGAGCCGGTCGAAATGGCCGATATGTCGGATAGTGCGCAAGTTGAGTGTCACTCGCAACCATTACCACTTGATCATTGTAGAAATCTACAACTAGACGTAGAGGAATATGCTCATACCCTTAAAGGGATTTCAGAAGTATAAGGGCAAATGAGACACGCCCAGTTATTTCCTTTTCTTTACGGAGCTCAGGATATGGAGAAATTGCAGCTGGAGTTGCAAAGATGGAAGAACGAGAAGGAAAACATAGAAGGTAAGTTAAGCCTTTTGTATCCTTGCCCGAACCCTGGATGTCTTCATAATCAACAATTAAATATAATCATGAGTAATATTAATAGTAAAACCAATAACTTACCAACAACAAATAAAAAACGCCAGCATGAAAATACCGCTGACGGATTTATCATCCCGACTAAAACGGCTAAACAGCCAAAAATACTCCAAAATAAATCCATCACTGAGACGTTAAGCAAATTTAATACTCTCAGAATTAACAACATCGTAGATGTTGCGGAGGCTCTTCCCCCACCTTCAATAAAAATTCCACCAGTTATGATGAAACTAAATAGTAATTACGATTTACTACTTCAAGAGATCCATCATATTGCCCCAGCAGCAGTAAATAAATTCTCTGGGAATTACATCAAAATCTTCCCTGACTCGTCTGACTGGTACAGAGAAATTACTAAATTCCTTAAATAAAAGAACGTAGAATACTACATTACTCAACCTCAAAATTTACGCCCACAGAAAATTGTGGTGAAAGGGCTTCCGCCCTCCTCTGATATTGTGGAAATAAAGCAATCCTTAATAGACCAAGGTGTGAGTGTAGAAAAAGTGGCACAACTCCGCCGATTTAAAACTAAGCAGCCACTACCTATTTTTTTTTTTTTTTTTTTTTGTGGAAATAAATAAATCTGAAAATACCACCGACATATTCACCATCAGATAAGTAATGCACATCCAAGTGCAAATTAACGATTTCAAAAGACGACCGGGAGCGACACAGTGTTACAACTGTAACTACTTTCATCACTCCTCGGTCAATTGTCAAATGAAGACGAGGTGTTTGAAATGTGGCGAAAGCCACAGCACACCCCAATGTAATATCAAGGAGAGACAAGAAAACCCTAAATGCATAAATTGCAATAATTTTGGCCATGTCGCCTCGGGGTAAGGCTGTCCCTCTTTTCCCAAACTTGGGAAGGGAAAAGCGACCACGAAATCAAACAATAGAAACAAGACCTTCACCTCTACTGAAACTAGACCCAATATTAGTTATGCTCAAGCTTTGAGTAACAATTCTAATCAACAGAGGGCGCTTCTCGACAGGGTTAGAGCCGAAGCATCTTCTGAGCCAAGAGGAGAAAATAATCCAAACAGTCAAAATAAAATTCACAATAATAATCAGCAAAATGATTCGGACAATGGTTTCACCATGTCCGACACAATAAAAAAACTCAAATCCTTGTTCCTGTCGTTCCCAAATCTTAAAGAAAGCTTGCCAAAAAATGAGCAAAGCAGTTGATAAAATAGATAAGCTCAACATCTTCATCGAAGCAATTTGTACCGAAATTTAAAATTCAATCCTCTTGGCTTGAACATTATGTCCTGGAACGCAGACGGTGTTAGATTCCGTATTGTCGAGTAGCGGAATTTTATAGACAAGCACACTCCAGATTTATTACTACTACAGGAAACACATTTGAGACCAGAACACGATCTTAAAATTTCCAACTATGAAGTTTACAGAAACAATAGAAACATCCCCGATAGTAGAAACCATATGCACGGCGGCCCTGCTATTCTCATTAAAAATTCTCTCCGGCTCTGTCATATACCCACTCCTCTATTACGAGCGGCTGAAGCGACAATTGTCGTGGTCACCCCTCCCAGAGGAAACCCCATGTTCATCTCTTCCATATACATTCCCCCGTCTCCAACCTCACTTCAAAAATTCCAGATGACCTACAATCTATTTTAAATAATGGATCCCCAAATCTCATATGCGGGGATTTTAACGCTAAACATACCAAATGGGGTTGTTCAACGAACCACCCCAGAGGAATCGAAATACTTAAATTTGTTGAATCAAATAACCTAAAACTAATAGCTCCACCCACATCAACACGCATCACCCAATCATCGCAAAGCACAATCGACTTCAAGATCACGAGAAACTGCCATTAGCTGACTCAACTCACCTCCCTCCCCGAACTCTCTTCTGACCATAATCCAATATATGCATTCATAGACCTTCAAACAAAAATCAGAGATCCAAATATTAGATTAAACACCAACTGGTGTACTTTCAGTCAAAACCTACGTTACACAAAATTCGAACTCCCAAACATAAGCAAAGGAGAGAATCTAGAAAAGCAGATCGCCAAAATCACTGACAACATACTCAATGCACATATCAATGCATCAAAACCAAACACACATTCGCAATCTCACTACATCAGCTGGGAAATTCGAAACTTAATTCAGTACCGAAACAGAGCTAGAAAAACCTGGCAATTTTCGAAAAACCCTGCTCACAAAAAACACCTTAACCAAGTTAATAAATTACTTAAAAACAAAATAAAGAACGAATCTCATAAAGAACTACAGGAAACTCTCTCTTCTCTTAACTCAGAATGTGGCTCCCTCTGGGGAGCAGCAAAAGAGTTAAGAAAGAAATGCTCAAGCATTTCAGCTCTTACTGGGCCTAATAGTATCGCATTAGATGATAAAAACAAGTCAGAAATATTAGCTGTTTCTTTGCAAAAGCAATTTCAGCTCAACGACATACATACACCAACACATGATAGGACAATAAAACATATCGTTCACGGCTATTTATCTAATGAAAATAACTTTAACGAAACCCCTCCACACCCACCCTGCCAACCATTGGAAATTATAAAATATATTCATGATATTAAAATAAATAAATCACCAGGAAACGATGGTATTACCAATAAAATGATAAAAAACCTACCCACCCCAACTATTTTATAACTAAATCAGGTCATAAATAAGATGCTTGAACTCGGTCACTTTCCGTCTAAGTGGAAAGCGGCCTCTGTCGTTCCCATTTTAAAGCCTGGCAAAGATCCAACTAACACCGAAAGCTACCGACCTATATCTCTGCTACCGATTATTGGAAAAATAGCAGAGAAAGTCATTTTAAGAAGATTTAATGAACATCTATATAAAAATCAAATCATCATTCCAGAACAACATGGCTTCATGCCACAACTCTCAACCACTCACCAATTATCCAGAGTAAAACTTCATCAAAGCTGGCCAGGAAAATGGGGAGAAAACAGGAGCAGTTTTCTTCGATATACAGAAAGCCTTCGACCGAGTCTGGCATGAAGGCCTAATTTACAAACTTATCAAATACAATACCCCCCCATACTGAATAACCCTAATCAATTCCTACTTAAATAATAGAAACTTTACGGTCAAAATTAATAAAACATTCTCAAATCACAGAGAAATTAACTCAGGAATTCCTCAGGGCTCGCATCTTGGGCCCACATTATTCCAAATTTTCGTGAACGATATTCCAAAACATGACAACACAATTCTCTGCATGTACGCAGATGACACTGCGATACTAGCAAAACACAGAAACCACAAAGTCATCGCACATCACATAAACAAACACATTGCTGATCTTGAAACATGGTTTTCTAACTGGAAAATCGCATTAAATATTTCTAAAACAGAAGCCATTTACTTTAACAAAGGAAATCTTAACACACCAAAAATTTACATGAAAAACGAACAAATCCCCTGGTCTCAAATCGTCAAGTACCTTGGCATCGTTCTTGATAAACGACTCACTTTCAAACAACACGTCACACAAATTCACGAAAAATTCCGACTTGCCGCGAATAAGCTTACCCCTCTTATTTGTCGGAGTTCATCGTTACTTATTAAATACAAGCTGCTTGTCTATGCACTGTATCTGCGACCAATCATCACCTACGCTTGTCCAATCTGGAATTCAACTGCCCAAATACATCATAATAAAATAGAAATTCTCCAAAATAACATTATAAGAATGATCGCACGAGCCAGATGGATCATGCGAAACGAAGATATCAGAACATCATTAAATATCCCAACTATCCAAAATTATAATAATACAATAGCTAATATTTTCAAAAATAATTTAATGAACCACCCAAATCCCTCCATTCAAGAAATTAAAAATTACAAAAGAAATTATAGAACAACTAGAAGTTTCGATTAAAAATCCATAGCTCTTAACATCCCACCTCAACAACCAATAGGAAAGCTCCCTCTTCCCCTAGGTGGAGAAGGAGTCCTCCATTACCAGAAAAATCTATACTAAGTCCTGAGCTGAGTAGCTGCCTCCTGATTGGACAATCGCCATCACCCTGTTCTCCCCCACCCCTTCAAGATCGCTCGTTCAAACTCATGATTCTTAACGCTAACTCTAATTTTGTTACTTTAAATTAACTTCATGAACTTATACTTATCATTTATTTTATTATATATAATTAATTAATTATCTACTTAATTACTTTTATAAATGAAGCATCCAAAATTTTAAACATGGGCATAGATACAATTTTTACCAGGCTTAATTACAAATATGGAGAAGACCCAAACAGGGTTAGGTGCTCCAGTGCAGCAATGTTCACTACGTACTGCATCCATTGCTGTTAAATTAAAGCGTTCAGCAACTCCATCAGCAATTACAGTATACTCCATTCGGGAGTATACACGTTTGTTCTTTCAGGTTTGATACATTTATCTTCTAAAAACCTTTCAAAATCCCTTAAACAGAATTCCATCCCGTTATGAATATTAATGATTTTGTTATCGGTAAATCTTTCGGCTCTATTTTTAAAGCTTATAAAACTACTGAAAACTTCAGATTTTCCCCTCATTAAATATACATTAACTTTTCTAGAAAAATCATCTATGATAGTTAAGAAATATCTATTACCGCCTCTCGATGTAGTTTGGATCGGACCCGTAAAGTTCTAAGGGTTTCCGTGATCTAATATTTTCTATTGGTTTAAATGAAACCCTTTTTGCTTTTCCAATTAAACACGGCTCGCAGTTTAATTCTTGATCTTTCAATGGGGGCAATGTGTGGGATGACGTCATATCGGCAACACGTAATTCCAAAGCATTACCGCGATATGACAAAAAATAGTATATCTACAACTTAATTGTCCTTGATAGAAATACACTGAAGTTACCCTGTGATGTATTATAGAAATTTAAGTGATTCTGCTGTTATTGGATTTCATTTCGAAGATAATTTAAGTGATATAGGAAATAGGAACGATTCAGACCGGACGTGTAATGCCACTTTGGAATGGCAGTGCTTATTCCTACAAAGTGTAGACTATCAGGTTTTTTTAGGTTACCATATCCAGCTACTTATGAACTATTGGCTATTTTCTAAATAATTACAATAAAGAAACAAATAGCAAATCCCCGATTCGTCTGTCTTGTTCATATAATGCAAAAATTTTCAATTCATCCAGTCGTAACAAAAAAAAAAAAAAAAAGATTATAATATTCTTTTAAAGAGTAACACCTTGCCATCTGAACAATATCTTATTCAATTAAGAATTGATTAAATTTTCAAAAAGTCTTAAATTTTTATATTAATATGTTTGAATGTAATATTCATCAGAAACATGATATATTTAGTTTTTATATATATATATAATGAAAGCGAATTAATGTTAAATCGTAAATACGAGCATTTTAAGCTGAAAATAGGAAAGTATAACATTTTAAAAAAATCATGTACAATTTTGTTTGTTTGGTCTTCAGTGAAATTGGAAATCTTGTTAGCTTTTTCAAATGAAATTAAGCATTCAATACTTAAGAAAATATATTTTTTTACAAATTGTCATGTGTAATAATCATTTAATAATAATCAAAGCAAAACTTGTGCTTTTGTTAATTTATATTTAATGTTATATTTATTTATGTTAAATATTTTTTGCATAATATGTATCACATTTTATATCTACGTTTAAATCCTGATTTAACTTTCAATTTAGTGTAAGAAACTGTAAGTTTTTATATTTCTGAATTATAAGAAATCATTAGGGTAAAAGTATAGACACAGTGTGGCAAAAGTATATTGTATTGTGTGATAGTCTTTTATTTATCCTAACTCATAATAATATAGATATATTTTGTTTCTATATTAAAAATAATTTATGATTATTAAATAGTGAGAATTTTAAAATAAGTCTGAAGTATTTTAAATACGTTTACTAATAAAAGAGTCAGGAAGAAAATTAGACAAAAAATTTTTCAAATACATGGTTGTGTATTTCTTGATAAACTTATTTGTGTGAAAAATAAAAGTAAATGCAACATACACATAACATTTCATAGGACAATATAGAGTAATAATAATTGTAAGCTTTTAAAAATGAAAATTCTTTACATTTTACATCCAAATAGAAAAGTTTATTAATTGTCTAATCTTTGTCGCAAGGAACATCGACAAAGATGCTGCAACGATCTTGGGCCCGGGACAGTAATCTCTGGATGGATCACATTCACATTATCAAAAATCATTTCAGTTCTTTTACTCATGAATATGTTGTTTCGGCTGAATCTCCACAAAGAACCAATCATTTCTTCTCTAGTGATAACGCATCGGAAATGGATCTCCTCAACAGTTTTAGAGCGATCAGATTCCCAATATCTTCATCGAAATAAAATTCGTATAACGCATGGTAGGTCTACATAATCAGAAAGAATTGGTGATTACTTCTTCCACTTGATTCTGCCAATAAACCCTCCGATGGTCTCCTCAAAAATATTTGTTTATTAAATGTATAGTTCGATAATTTCAACATTTTACACATACAACGGTTTAAAATGTTATAGGCTAAGTGAAAAAGTAGAATTAGAATTGCCATTCTGACCCAATGAACTGCCAATAATGTTTGTACTTTCTTTAATGAATGGAGAACTTAAAATAGTTCTTTGAATGTTTCAAAAAAATTGCAAAATTAATTAAATGACATTAAAAAATTTTAAACAAAAAGAAAAAAAAAATGTTTTACGCAATGTTTTGCAAAGAACAAATTTAGACACCCAAGGTGCTCAGTTTTTCACTTTTTTATTCAACTTACTTTTGGGACACACCTTGTAGTTATTAAATTACTCATTTAAATACTATAATTACAGAAAATGATGAAATATGGAAATAGACAATAATATACTTTTTCCGATATTAAAGTAAAAGCAAATGATTATATTTAAGCTAAATGTACTTAAAATGAAAGGAAAAGTTAAATTGTTGAATTGAATATAAAAGAACATGGAAAAATTTAATATTAAATCTATGGACAGAACTATAAAACCAGAACATAGAACACGGTTATAAGAAATCGAATTTACCTATTAAAAATTTGAAAAGTGATCTGGTACACCAATTTAAATCCTACCTAAAGCAATAGCCCCTTGGGTGGCTAAAAATTTATTTCAAGAGAAAATGATTTTATTGACAAAAAAAAAAGACTTATTTTGTGCTTTCTCATTATTTTTTGTAAGTAATTACTTAAACGCGGTAAAATCTTGCTAATCAGTTGTATTAAAAAGATTTTACCAAAACGATTTTATTTTTGGCAAGAGAGCTATGATTAATAATTAAATAACAAAGAGAAACAAGTCTGGTACATTCCATTTCGATTTAACAACTAACGAATATAATGTATTGATTTTTTTTTATTTATCCCTCGGTATCTACGACAATTATTGAGAAAAAAATCACATGCAATGTACTCCCATCTTCATTGAACACTAAATACAGCTACTGATGAAACAATTCTTCTTCTTTTTGTCCTTTAAAACGATTACTTTAGCAATAATGCAAATAAAATAAAATTTATGATTTTGTGTTAGGAATACATGCACTGAAACCAGCTAAAAGGAATACCGTGCATACTTTAAAAATAGCCATGAAAGGCATCATATTTTAATTAACTATGCATATGAATCATTTGAAAGTTATTGCTCAGTTTCAAAATTGTCATAATAGGTCACGAATATTAATATCTACGAGACAATATATGCATAACAAATTATTATACTTGAGTGCAATATATAAATTAAATATACTACACAAAATTTAACTATCAGCTGATTTTTCTCTGTATTAACTATAAAAAAAAATTTCTTTTTCCTCGCTAATATAGCTGTTTTTTCCCCCGATTAAGAGACGATGCTTATATTTTCAACAGAAAACTAATTGAACATTTTAAATAACTGATACATAAAAATTAAAGAATAATGTAAATTCGTTATTTAGATTATTACTAACTTTTGTTAATCACTCAAGAAATAATTTACCAATGGAAAGTGATATTTTTAACATGGTGTGATTCTTTTTTAACGTCACTCTAGAAGCAGCACGAGGGCTTTTTATGACGGAACCCGTAATTTTGAACCTGGATCAAGTGACGTAGACGACACCTGAGTTCGCACCTCCCTTTCCAAACTTCCACATCACGCCAATTGAAGGAGCAAGAACCTCAACAGATTTAGCGTACACCAACCCCCCTCTACACGGATAATTGACATGAATTGTGGGTAGTAAAAAATAGTGAACAACCATATTAAATATCTTCCGTATTCAAAATTTAAATTTGCAATAAATAATGTGATTTAATATTTACATTAATACACACTCACAGCTATTGTAATATGCCTATTTAAAAAAATGCTAATTTCTCTAGTGACTAAGTGACGAAAAAATTTCAAAAATTCAGGTAACATGTATTTATAATACTATTGCTTAAAAATATTCCTTTAACAGCATATTTTTTAACACACTAAGAATTAATATAAATAATTTTACGCTATGTACTGAAAAAGCATTATATTTTCAAGTACTTACCAACTCCTCTCAAGCTGTTTACGATAATCAATGAAAACATCTTCACTGTAATCAAAATGAAGTCCGTTCTGTAAAAGGACACAAATTGAATTGAAGAATTTCTCATGAAAATTTTTGCTTACTACGTTATTGCTGCATTGAATGAGGCTTGCATTGGGCCACAAACCCCACGAATAAAATTTCTTTGTTTTTATTGTGCTTATTAAATCATTTAAATAATTTAAATTTTCATAAACTGCTTTCACAAAAACCTCAAACGTGCTTCGGTTTCTAAACAAAATGTGTTTAAGAGATCCAATAGTAGATTTGAGTTTCGGGATTCTTTAAAAACTTTTATAACCGATGAAAAACCTCTGGCACCTTCTTGCAGATCAGTATTTAATTAAAAGTATAATTTTTTCTGAAAAATAGGAGGAGAGGAAATCATATATACTTTTAAACCACATCTATTATGTAATTATTTTATAGAGGAAAAAAATTAGAGTAAAATAGAGGCAAACATTTTCTATTCTTTTAAGAAACTGCAAAGAATAGTTATCGTTGAAGCAGCATTTAAATCCTTTACTGAATAGAATATTCCTTCAACACAAAAGCATTTTGAAACAAATATTTAAATGATCCTGATAATCGTATTTCAATTAATTGTAAAACATAATATGTTCAAGTCTTGTAAATTATAAAGACGAATTTTATGTGTTGACTTTTTTTCTCCCCTCCTTCAAATATTTAATTTTTCTTAACATCTTACTTTTGAAAAATTTTACTCAGGGTTTAAGTACAACATAATTTTTAATTTTCTTCGAGTATTTTATTCACAACACGAGAAAAGACTTTTTCAAAAATTTAGTTGATGGAAGGTTATTAACACACTCCTCTTTGAATCCTGTGAAAACAGTTATAATAAGCTGGTTAATTATTTCTGTAGAGAAGAATGTTGTTGTTCTCCTCCAATACAAAAGATTTGATTAAAAATTTTGCACAAATTAAAACTAGATTAATGATACGTAATGAAGAATAAAATATTAATATTTTTTTTTTTTGGAATTCATAACATTATTTAAAATTCTCCAATACATTTCAAAGGATTTGATTTGTTATTAATCGAACAAAAAAAAAGTATTGTAAGGTGGTTTGTGACGAAAAATAAAAAAGAAGTTCAAAAGCTTATAAGTTATATCTTATCTAGTGTTAAACAGTTTCTTACAGTTAAACAGTTATAAACATATTTAAGAGTATTTGCAATATTTTTTTTTTATTTCATCTCTTTTACTTTTTCATTGTTTTATATTAAATGATGTCAAGGTTTGATGTTGTTATAGAACGGTTTATGCTAAATCAAATTTTTAGCAAGTAATGTATAATACCTTAAACAAAGTTTCTTTACCCGTTTTGCTCATTATATTGCGTAGCGACTTATGAGGTAAATGTACAGTTGATACATATTTTTCAACTGTTAATTATTATTATAAAAAATCAATTTAAAAAAAGAACCAAAACGAAACATGAATAGGAGCTGAAACCTTGAATTTTAAAACGTTGCTCTTTTCACATTCACAGAGCTGAATTATCCATTAAACTAAAGTTTATTCTATCCTATAGATATTTTGCATCCGTCACAAATAATATGATTTTGATTCTGATAGGCTCAGAGTACCCCTTAAATTATTTTAAATAAATAAATTATTATTTCTGTAGAGTATTTAGGTATTCAATAAATAGATTCAAATCATTGAATCAAATTTAATATGAAGCAGACGCCAATGTTCGAAAAGTAGAATTTTTGATGTAATCATGACTCGATTACTACTAAAACTGCCTTCGGTAGCCGAGTGGTCATGATCGTAAGCTCGTGACCAGCGTTGTTTTTTTTCTCAAATGATAGGTTCTAGTCCAGATTTCTCAAAAGGTATACTGTTAAGTGGGGCAGCTGCACTTCAAATCTGGCGAGGCTCTAAGTCTTTGCACTGGCATAGTGTGGAAATTTGGCGAGTGAAATTCCAGTTCAAGTGTCGTCCTCGTCACTTGACCGAGATTCAAAAATAATGAAGTCCATCGCCAATAGCCTTCGTGTTGCTTTTTATTTGAGCGTTAATAAAACAATTAATCAATCAATACTATTAAAATTAGATCATTAATGAACGTCAGTTATGGAGGATTGTTGAGGATAATATGCACCGGGCCCCCAGCATGATCAAGAGCTAAAATAATGTACTCATGCTAGATGAAAACTTGACAATATTCCTATCGTTGTCAATATGATAAAAATTACATCTTATCGTAAATATTATCATTGTAGGTCTCTGAATTTCGACAATTTTCAAACTAATCCTTGATTTTGAGAGTGTTAAGTTTTTGTTATTTGATTCGGGGAACTTCCGAGGATCTCCACTTAAACTGGACTTTTTAGAGTGTGAGTGAATGTAAACTTTATTGGCGCAAGAGCCAGATATAGCTATGATGTGCCAAACAAGATCTAACGATGGAATAGAAAATGAAAAAAAAAGACAAAAATTGGTGGAAAAGAAGGAGGGTCGAAAATAGAGAAGGATCGCTAGGGTAATCTGGAGGCGCGTCACCCGTGTTTACCAAAGACAGTAAACCCCATAGGAAAGAAAAAGATCACTAGGGTGTCTCAGGGTCATGATGCTCGTACTTACCTAAAGAAGGTAAGTCCCTCAGGTCACCTGATATAATCCTCAGGACCAGTGCGCCTGGCTATACCCCCAGACGCTGGGTACCCATTTTAATCGCCTCTTACGACATGCATGAGCTACAGTGGGACTATTCTGTCTTTTCCGGTCACCACATGTGTCCTGAATTTTTTAGAAAAAAATCTCAACACCTTATGAAACTACAATCAATAATAGGTATGTAAATTTTGAAGAGAGAAGAGTCATTTCTAGGGATTATTGTGAAGTAGCTGATATTACTGGAGATTTGTAATACTAATTTGTAATGTCCTAGAAGAATTGATTACTGTAAGTTACGATATTATGGCGGTATCCGAAACTAAAAGTCAATTGGATTCAATACTAGAAATGTTATTTATTTTATGTTTAATATGATTTACAATATTGTCCAAAATTAACACTATCAATAAACTATTTAAAGCAAAAACAATTTATCTTTGCTGGGCTTTTAATTTAATAAATAAAATTAAAACTAAGATCCAAAATTTAAGGAAAAAAATGTAACATATTTTTAGACGAATCTCAGTACTAGTAAGTAATTTGAATATTTCAGAACATTTTCCTGAAAAACGAAATTCGAAAAATTTCATTTTCCGAAATAGCAGAAGATGAAGTTATAGGAGATCCAGTAGATGATTTCAGATGTTATTTTTAACACGGTAATTGTACAAATAGAATACAGAGTTAAAATGATATCAAATATTATTTTTTATTTCAGATTAATCACTGATATGAAAACATTAGAAAAATATGAATCAGAAAAATGTTCCAAAAACTTTGTTAGCTTTTCAGCAATATGTTGCAAAAACTTGTATTGATCAATGAAGTTCGTGAAGCATAAATGTTGCTAATATTTAAGTAATCATCATCTTACAGAATTGCTACAAATGAATTTAAAAAATGTTACTCAAGATTTGATCAAAGGTTTCCTTAAATTTTTTTTATTAATGTATATTATTAACGCTTTCTGTATTTGCTTGTTCACAGAAATAAGATTAATTTGGAAATTAGAATAATTTCAAAAATGAGGTTCACATAGTGATACATTTTCTTTTCTGTTAAAAAATACGAGGGCTATTCAGAAAGTAAGGAACGTTTCCTTCTGACGTCGCTAGGCGCGCGCCGATCACGTATATTTTGGTGTCTGCATACTCGGCATCTCAGTCGGTGTCCAGCCATCACAACGGGAGCTTTTTACAACGCTACCCGTTTTTTCGATATTCAAATTTAAAAAGAGCGCTGCAATTGAAAATCCCGCCAGTTGTGAGGTGCTGTCTGTGATACGGTTTTTGTTAGCAAAAAACCTAAAACCTATGGAAATTTATCTTCAAGTGTGTGAAGTGTACGGAAACAACGTAATGAATGAAAGTTCAATCCGGAAATGGTGCATTCAGCTTAAAAATGGCCGAACTAACGTTCACGATGAAGAGAAGAGTGGACGCTCTAGCATTGTGACTGACGAACCGGTCGCTAAAGTTGGTGAAAAGATTCGTGAAAACCCCCGTTTCACAATAACGGAGCTTTCGCTTAGTTTTCCACAAGTTTCACGGACTTTGTTGTTTGAAATTGTCACAGAAAAGCTAGGCTACCGCAAAATTTGTGCAAGATGGGTGCCGAAATTGCTTACAGATCACCGTAAAGATCAGCGAATGGGGGCAACTTTGACATTTCTGGAGGCTTACGACAGACATGGTGATTCATTACTGGATCGAATCGTAACTGGTGACGAGACGTGGGTGAGACGACAAGGAGCCTTAGGTGCGCGTTACTGAGTGGCTGAGATCGCGGGCGGTAGAATTCTATGACGAAGGAATTTCAAAGCTTTTCCACAGCTATGATAAGTGTCTCAATTTGTTTGTTGACTGTGTAGAAAAGTAGAATTTTAGTCGATCTTTCTGATGTATATAATAATTTTTTTTCTTGTACTTAGTTTCTTTTTAATTCCAAAATGTTCCTTACTTTCTGAGTACCCCTCGTATCTTCTTTTAATATTCTTATACTTCAAAGTCTGATAAAAGAAATGACATGTTTGATTAAAAGGAGAGAAAAATTGAATTAAGACGGCTCAAGATCAATAGGCGGATTTTCTTGCGTATTCAAAAATAAAATTTACATTCTGATTATAGTATTAATTGAGAAGAATTTATTGTTAAGAAGATAAAAATAAATCAAGTGCTATTAAATCAATTACTATTATTCTAACATTGAAAATACTAATGTAATTGCATACTTGTCATGAAAGAGGGAAATTAAATTATCACTTATTGAAATCATTCTAAGACGATCGGTAGAAATTAATTTGTCAAATTGAGAAAAATGAATTAAATCCTATATTTACATTGCATTTCGTAATCAAGCTTTCCGAGATTTTCAAATGTTAGATATTTTTTATGCGAAAATAACATTTAAAAGCTAAAATAAAATGCTGTTAGAAAATCAGCAAATAGTTTGAGTTTTATCGAAAGTATGATTATTTAATAAACAAACGTGGGAAAAAAATTAAATTACCATTTACTTTAGCCAATCTATTTCTTTATAATTAACTCTGTTTCTAATAAGGTATAGGCACCGGTAAGCACATCATCAATATACATATCTCTTAATACAACTGAAGCTCCTAATGAAAAATTCTCTGATTCATCTAAAACTAATTGTTTTAGCGTTCGAGTTGCTAAGTACGGCGCGCTCGTTGTTCCTTAGGTGACAGTTGTCAACTCAAAAAGTTTTTATTGGCTCGTCAATTTTTTCTTTCCAAAAATGCTCTGATCTGGATGAATCTAAATCATCCTAAACATTTCTTTTTTCCTTCACATCTGCAATGAACACAAAAATGCGCTTTCTGAAGAGCACTATAATAGGAAAAATATCGTCTTAAGCAAATCCTCCTCTGTACTACAGAGTTTTAAAGAATGTCCGTTGGTAGTTAGACTAGAAGCACTAAAAAGGACTCTTAATTTACTAGTACTTTTACCGGGACGATACACACCGAGATCATGTATGAAGTATATACCGCATTCATTAAGATCATTAACCTCTCACGTGACCTAATTCTTTATATTCTCTTAAAAAGTCTCTTTACTTTTTTAAATAGTTAGGCTCTTGCTTATAAACATATTCTACAACGAGTTCAATTTCTTAAGACAAATATCTCTTGACTGGCCTAAGCCAATAGGATCCTTTTTAAATGGCATAGAAACTATATATTTTCCGATATTCTCTCTATCACGTGAGTTTTTTTTTTAAAATGTTCCTCACAAATTATTCTCTTTATTTTTTACTGTCTTGGAATCTATATTTTCGATTTCCCAAAATTTTCTCATCGTCTTTTCTGAATCAATACTATCTTTAATCAATCTGCAATGGGGCTTACTTTGATTAGATTCCGGTATATTCCCACTCACAATAAAGGCAATCATTGTATTTTGAAGAATTAATTTCATATTCAAAAGCTTTATTTGTCCCGGTATAAGGATTTCATAAAAAACATTCTGCTGCCATAGATCAATATTGCCCAGAATATTAAAATTTTCACCGGCCAATTTTTCCCTACCTAAATTATCTAAACAAGTGTTAAATGATTGAGAAGAAATCACATCTGCAATTCGCGGCACCACAAAAAACTTTGTATTTGTCTCGTAATTTTCTTCTCTATTTGTGATCGTTGCATTTACCCACGACATAATCATTAACTCCAAGTTATTCAATCAGAAAGCTAAAATGATTTTTTTTTCTTTATAATTTAAGTCTATTCATACACTATTGTGAAATAAAATTACTCGTTGAACCACCATCGAGAATTCTCGTTTCGTGCACAGTTTCCGAAAGCATCTCGGGAAACAGTAAGTAACTTGACCGCAGTAAACAACTTGTCCATTACAGTAAATAAAGTGTCCTCTACTCTCAAACATTCCTTTACAGCCGTAAAATTCACCCCTCCGTTATTTATTGTTTTGAAGCGGGAGAAAGTTCACCATTTGAGGGGGCAACGAACTTTCTGTTCTCTCGGAAGGTTCTCTAGCTGCGACAAAATTTTGATTTTGAGAAAAACTCAACGAAAAATTATGTTTCTTGAGGCAGCATCGACAAAGGATTTTTGATTTGCAAAACATAACTTTATTGAAAGACAAGCAATTAAAACAAAGGGAATTATTTTTAACTAATTCTATTCTTTACAGGTAATTGGTTATATTTGTGGACATTTACTTAAACAATGGCTTTGAGATTTACACAAGACACATTTTGAATGCTTAACATCCGAAAAAAAATTTCTAATATTATTATTTTTGCGGTACAAATTAATACTCATTTTATGTTTTGCCACGAGATGAATAAAGTAAATTATTTCTTTCTCTCGCCAGGGTTATGGAATCGAACCCCGTTTATTTTCTTGACGAATACTTATGCGAAGCGGTCTCTTTAACTAACGTACTGAACAATTTATCCGAAACAATTAATTCTTTTAATGATTCAATACTCGAAACGTCATCCAATTTTTAAATAGTACTCCCACTTTTTAAATAATCTACTCGTAAATGTACTTATGATTCACAATTGTGACGCGTTATTTTCTTAAAATTCTCTATATATGCTTGGGGAGTAGGCTCAAACTTTTGAAGTATTAAAGACTTTATTTTTTCACAATTGTTGAGATCATCATCTTTAAGATAGGTAATAATATTTGCAGTTTTTTCTTACAGTAACTTAAGTAAAATCTCGAGCTTATATTTATCTGGAAGACTTTTAGCTCCAAATGCACGTTTTAAAGATTTAAAAAAAAACAACTTCTGGTTTTCCTGAGAACTCTCACTGTAAGTGTACGAATGCTTTTAACTAAAGAATCTAAAGATAAAGAAACTTGACTGCTAATTTCTGGATTAGTGACCGTATCTTTCGCTTGTATTATCGCTATTGCGATATCCACTTTTGCTTTCTCATACATTTTTACTAACTCTTCCACTGTTTGAATGGATCGCATCACTATTTAGAATACACGAATTTGAATTTTATTTCTGAAGACTTAATTTTTCTACTGAATTATGGAACTTCCTATTACTTTTAATTTAATACAATAGCTATTTTGAGGCTATTCCTTCTTTTTAAGAGAAAGGCGTTTCGTAAATTTAACTGTAACTTTTTATTTTAGTAATAGTTTTTCTTCATCCAAATATAAATTGCGCTGAATAAAAGGTAAACTATTTTTCGTCGAAAATAATTCAGGCATCATGTAACTATTAACCGTACAATTTTTTCAGAAAAAAAAAAGTTCATATCTTTCATCTTTTACAGAATTTGCGCGATGTAATTTTTTTTTTTCAGTTTTTCGTCCCCTTTTTGAGATTAACTTTTGTCATCTAGCTTCCATCAACGCAGGAAATTTAGTGTTAACCAATAGTACCGTGACACATATAATCACATGTATTAATTGTCTCATATGCTCTAGTATTGCATTCCCTTTTATCAAAACATAAATTTAAAAATCCTAAAAGTTCTTTCCAAAATAAAAAACAAAATTAACTCAACATTTTTCATGTCGTGTAGCATAATAATTTTTACTGCAAAAAAAAAAAAAAAAAAAAAAAAAAAAGATTAAATTATACGGAAGATGCTCATCAACATTTAAATTTGAATTAACAAGAGAAAAATTGTAAAATATATAATTTTTTTAGAATAAATATATTTGACGATGTATAATTTTTATACTATTTTGTACAATGATGTATTTTTTTTCTTGTAAGGTTAAAAATAAAAAACATTTCTGGAGTAAAGACTATAACATTGTACTGTTGTTGAAAATTCTAAGAGGCTTTATGCAATCTTATAATACCATTACCCGTAAAAAAATATTTTTAACTTGGATGACTACCGAAAAATTCTAATGTGAAATTATTTTTATGGATATCATAGTATTCTTTAATCAATCGGCATATGTATATTGGAATTAAAATATACCAGTTTCTAAAGTTCAGAAACGATCATAACTTACAAACGATAAAGCGATGCATACGACAAATTACAGAATACATATTAATATTTGTCACTCCGCCAAAACATTTAACTAAGAATAATAAACGAAATAAAAATGTTTTTACAGCAACAGCTTTATTATCCATTGAAAATAAAGCTAAAAGCTATCTATACATGTTTTATAATGACTCATTACATGAATCCTTGAAGTGTAGATTTGCTTTTTCATTGCCTTTGGAAAAAAAGAAAAGATATTTTAATGAAAAACGGTTATTGCTTTTGTTGCATAAGACATTCTAATCATTTATCGAAAACCAGTAGAGCTTGCTCGGGATAAATACAGGTATCAGTTTTGCTTGCCATTTTGACATAAGAACGTTACTCCAAAAACTTTTTTTATAGTTAATTGTTTGGTGGAGTGACTCTTTTGAAAGAAACGATAAAAAAATAAATTTGAAAATATTGTAAGCTGAATTTAATTATTGATACAACTTGATGAACTTGAATAGAATTTTGATGTTTGAGCTTTCTCTATAACTGAAAATTTATTAATAAAGAAAAAAAATACCATGATTTGTGCAGTTAATTGTTAAACATGCTAAGTGATATTTTTTATTGATTGTTTCTGTAACAGCTCTAAAAATCAAATAGTAACTTGCTTATTTGTAATTATTACTTAATGTGATACTTAATGTTTGTCATTTTTCGGAAATTGGAAGAGAATGCAACTTGAAGCACTTTTTTATTGTTCTCACACTCAAATAGAAATAGTTTAAATAAAACGGTGATTTCAGTTTTCCCCCATTTGTTTACTACTAATTGATTTAATGATTGTTTAATAGTGTCACACTCAGAAGCAACATGAAGGCTATTGACGACAGACCTCGTAATTTTGAGTCTGTGTTAAGTAAGGCGGACAACACTTGTCTTGCACCTCCTCCTCCAAACTTCCCCACCATACCAAGAGGGAGGAGACTTTGAGATTTTACAAATTCCATGTGTATCAATCCAATTATATGTTCAAAACAGCAAAAGAAGTAAATTTTATGATTTATCAAAACTATGGGATCTGAAAGATTAGCAGTCAGTAACTGTTTAATAAGTTAAAGACATCAGAAGTTATTGATACATATTTTAGTTACCATAAGCTATCAGCTATTTAATACATTGTGGGAGGAAATGCACATGAATTAATTAAAATAAAATTGTATTGTATTCTCTGCTTTTATCTTTTATTACAACCAATAAAGGTAATACCACAAATGATGCAATTAAGAAAACTACCATCCTTATTTTTTTTTAAACCTGTAATTTTTCTCCTCGAGGAAAAGAGATTACTACTTGGTATTCCTGATTTTACCATTTAGCTAACATATATACATATATATCGTTTCTGTAATAATATTTTATATACAACTATAAAAAATACATTTCATATTGTATAGAGAGCGATCCATTACACATTATATTTTCACATAAATATAACTTACCTATTATTTTTTACAAATTCTGATGCTTCAGAAAGTCTTTCATAACTGTGATGCAATTATAATAAAGATAATGTCACCACAGATGGAAATCCCATCTAACATTCTCTTCATATCAAAAACTTTCCATATGCAAGAGTGTCTCCAGCACTCAGTTGATTGATACACATTAATGAAATGGATAATTGCCTAGAAAATAAGAACTATTTAAAATATTTTCGTAAAGAAACACATGATATGAAAACTTGGATTATCTCCACCACTTTCCACGTCACCCAGAAGGTATGGTATGTAAATGCATTAACCCCTTTTCCAACAGGAAAGGTAGGTTCCTTAGAAGATATATATTCCTTTACACTTTAAAACCTCACAATTATTTTTACTACACAAAATAATGAATTTTTAATAGTATACAAATAAAACACAGAAGAATTACAATATTTATTTTATACAGTACTTTAAATAATTAAAAAGCTACTCGAATAAATCTACCTAGTGTATATAATTCTGCTTGCATTGATAACAAGCGTTAATATAATCTGATACAATATATTAGATATTATTTAATATTATTTAGTTACCTGCAAAAGAATCAAACATGTACCTTCTAAATTCATTTATATCAAAATTGTCGTTTCTGTTTAATACCCTATTTGTAAAGTACCATATAAAAAAAACCACAATTCATGCAATCACTTTGTTTTAGATGAATAAAATATGAAATATGCCTATCTTGTTCTTCATGTAACAAAGTATTTAAAGTTCTCCAGAAATCTATTAATTTAGTATACTTACTTTCGTTTCCAAAACCTAAAGATCATAAAAGTATAATTTCTTGACATTTAACTCAGCCACTAATAAAACCCAATGACAAGACACATTAATGGGAATGGAAATGAATTCTGCATTCCTAAGTTGGTTAAAATCAAAGAAGTTAACAAGATTACCTCCAATTTCCAGAATTTGCATGTGATAACATTTTTCCATGATGAAATCTCTACTTTGTATGGTTTTTGATTTGAATGGATCAATTATACTGTCCTATACCCATCCTTTATGAAATTTTTTTTTTTTAAGTAATACTTACTTCCTCATCAGATACATAACTATCTAATGATTTCACCTCATAAAAATGTAATTTAATATCCTCATTATGTAAAACTACTTGAATATAATCAGGTACATAACTAATTTAGGGTGTAAAAGATCTCGCTGGTTTCCTAAACAAGCTATTTGCATTACATAATACTGATTGCTCTACTTTTAAATACTTCTTTGTTTCTTTCTTGACTATTAAAGAAGGATATCCCAAAGCTTTCTTCTTCAATTTTTTAACTTTACTGGTACGTTTAAATATTATTATAAACTCACTACTACTATCTATTCTATTACTAAAACTAACTACTACTAATCATCCTCACCTCAGATTTCAGTTCACGGTTGTCCTTAGACAAAAAACACATCGGGTTGTATAATAACAACAATATTTATTACATTACTTGCTACCTCTCGTTTACAACAGCTCCTCTTGGAGATTCGGTCAGGTCCCGTCTGAGGGGATCGTGTGACATCACACTCTCTCCCTTTACAAAATGAACGCCCTCTAGAGGTAGGCTCTAAGTATTGAAGTTAACAGTTCGGCCAACCTGATATACAATTGTCCCAATTGTGCAGTTTCAATTAACACAAAATCATTAATAACTGATACACCTTAAAACCATTAATTATCATACACAAAATATCAATGTTTAAATTCCTCAAACACTTAAAATATCAAATTATACACAAACATCAATACTTAAATTCTTCAAATGCTTAAAATAACAAATATTGATAATTGTACACAAACATCAATACTCAAATTCCTCAATTACCTAAAATAGCAAATATCAATAATTATACACAAAAATCAATACTTAAATTCTTCAAATGCTTAAAATAGCAAATATCAATAATTATACACAAACATCAATAATTATACACAAACATCAATACTTCAATTCCTCAAATACTTAAAATAGCAAATATCAATGATTACACACAAACATCAATACTTAAATACTTAAAATAGCAATATCAATTACTGTATACAGATAAAATATCAATAATCATGCACAAATCATTTTACATAATCACCCTTATATCTACATTTCACAACAAATTATCTTTCATTCCACAACACACATATAAAGAAAATCTTTTTTTTTTTCTTAAGTAATAATTCTAATTTAAGACTTCAAAACAAAAATCTTAGTTATCATACAGTTCAAATATTATTTCTCTTTCATAACAAAATACTAAAATTACCAAAACACTTACCAAATTTTACCAAAAAAAAATATTACCAAATTTTTTGAGGTGCTGGCTAAGTTAATTGCAATTTTGATGTAGTTCATGAGTGCATTAATAACTTCATCACGATCATTGATATTGTTAATTTCCAACTTTTCGGGGGGTTTATTATAGAGAAATTCTTGATATTTGAGTCAATTAGCGTTTGTGATGTTCCAAACGTGGGGAGGAAGAATCTTAGTGAGAGCTATTTCCATCAGTTTGGTTTTATGATCGCTGCTGAGAACGTTAATGGCTTTAATGTTAAAAAGCGAATTGCTTAATAGAATCTACGTCGTACATGAGGACGTTTTAAAGAGGTAGATATGGCTTTTTCCTAATCATCATAAAAAAGAAAGTTCTAAATACAATTAACCATTTATAATGTGGCCGCAATAGCCTAGTGGTCATAGTCGTGACTGGCAGTTTTCATTGAGTCGAGCCTTGATGCCACTGAAGACTCGCCGTGTAGCCGGAGCTGATGCACGTTTAATCTGTCGGAACTCAAATGCCCCCCTGTTGGCGTGGTGTGGAAGTTAGGAGAGGGGGTGCCAGTTCAGGTGTCATGTTCGTCACTTGACCGAGGTTCAAAATCACGGGGTCCGTCGCCAATAGCCCTCGTGTTGCTTCTGGTGCGACGTTAATAAAACCACCGACCTTTTTTAATAACTGCATTTTAAAAAATGAATTCTTTACTTCAGTTTCGAGCTCCGCTGCATAAAAAATTCCTTTTTCATATATATATATATATATAATTGATAGCATTTAAAAAATACATTCTTTCATGGAAAAGTTCCAAATACAATTACACATTTTGTATTAAATGAATATTTGAAAAATTAATTATTTACATCAGTTTCGAATTCAACTGCATTAAAAAGTTTCAAATACGATTATATCCTTTATATTGATTGTATTTTCAATAAATATATTCTTAAAACCATTTTCGAGCTTGTTTTACTTTTTAAAAAATTTTACAACATTTTTAGAATATTTTATATGCTGTTAAAGAAATTTAAAGAGAATTTATGATTTAGAAAGGAGGGGGAGATGTCACACACGCTGCAAAAGGATATTTACTACATTCCATTTTATAAAGAAATTACAGTTTTAATATTTTAAGTACTTGATAATTATTAAAGTTTTGAAAACATATTATTTTATCATAATTGAAAGCCATAGAACTCATCAATTTGTGATCATGACCTCGAAGTAAGGTGCTGTTCTATTTTTTTTCTCCCATGGGGTTTATTGTCTTTGGTATATACGAGTGACGCACCCCAGGGATACGCTAGCGATCTTTCTCTATTCTCGACTCTTTCATGCCAAATTTTTTTCCATTTTTCAAACATCTAGATCATATCTTGTTTGGAGCAGCACAACTGTATCTGGCCTCGCGCCATAAAACTTCACCTTCTCTCTTATCAATTTTTGGGAATAGTATCGAAAAATAGAGACTGAATTTCTACAAGTGAGATTTTGTTTTTCTCTCTATTTTTCTTTAGTTTATTATTATAATTCTAAATAACTATTACTTTTATTTTATAATTTTTCAAATATGAAATTAAAACCGAAAAATATTGAAAAACTGATTTATTTGAAATGTTGATTTCAATGAAAAAAACCTATAAACTTACCTCATTTAATTTTGAGGTATTATAGAAGAAATAGATGGTATAAAAATTTTGTTATCTGCTTTCTGTTTTTCGTAATTTTTTTTTTTTTTAAATTTCAACAGATGTCAAATTTGATTGGCATTTTGCAAAATGTTATTTATTATTTTCTTAAATAGTTGAGTTACATTTTCTTCATGCTGAATTCAAGTTAACAATATTTGATTCAACGTCATTTGACTGTTAATGTAATCTATATACACTTTTCTCACAAATGATGTTATCTAGGATTAATTCTGTGAGAGAATTTTAAAAGCATTTTCTTCAAAAATAACAAACAAAATACAGATTCGTACATACTTTTTCTCAATTTGTATTGTTGTAGTCAAGGATATTTTTTAACTATTGTATAATGATTTTAACAAATTTAGAATTTTTACTTAGATGGTAAACAATGTTTGAATAAAATTGTGTGGAACTCCAATCAATAGCTTGTTTTCCTCTACTGATCAAGCATAAATATAAATTTTTTTGCAAAATAGATATAATGTATAAATACAGCAAATTTTTACGTGTTCATATCTTTTCTAATCCGTATCTTTCTTCAAATCTTTTCTAATACACAGACTTTCAAAAACCTCAGTGTAAATTTTTAAAAATTTTAATTTAATGTAGAATTTTTTTTTTTTTTCTAATGGGCATGTGTTAAGTTTTTTTAAAAATCTTCCTAGGTATATTTGGTGCTGTATAGTGAACATAACAACTTTAACATATTCTAATGCTTTCTGCGTTTCTAATTAAATTATTTCAGATATTTAAGGAAAAGTATAATTTTTTTCTAAGAAATAGGAGGATAGGAAATCATATATATATGTGTGAGTGTTTTTGTGTAAAGATATATATATACACACATACACACACATATATATATTTATACTTTTTAAACCACACCTATTATTTAATTATTTTATAGAGGAAAAATTTAGAATAAAATGGAGGGGCAAACATTTTCTGTTCTCTTAAGAAACTGCAAAGAATAGTTATCGTCGAAACAGCATTTTAATCCTTTACTGAATAGAATATTCCTTGAACACAAAAGCATTTTGAAACAAATATTTAAATGGTCCTGATAATCGTATTTCAATCAATTGTAAAACATAATATGTTCAAGTCTAATATTGTCTTGTAAGTTAAAAAGACGAATTTTATGTGTCAATTTTTTTACTTTCCCTCCTTCAAATAATTCATTTTTCTTAACCTTTTACTTTTTAAAAATTTTACTCAGGGTTAACAATATTTTTCAATTTAACAATATTATTAATTTTTTCCATTTTCTTATATTTATGTTTTGACAGCTATCATGAACTTTGAAAAAGACGTCACAAGGTAATGAATATTTGCGACTTGTTTCGCCACCTGCAATCGCCGCAGCATTCTTCCCCTATGTCCCCCCCTTTCAAAACTAGAGAAAACGAGAGTAATTTGATCTGTGTCGTCCTTTTACGTCCCCAGTAGGGAGGGGGGGGGGGAGCCCGTTTCTCCTATTTGACGTTTTAAAAATCGTATCACTAGAATTGTAAAAGATCGACAATGCTAGAGAAATATTTTCATCTGATACTGAAAGGAAATATTCCAAATTTTGTGCACACTGATTAATTATATAAAAATAAATTTTTATATATTAAAAAGTTGTATGCAAAGTTTTGCAGAGCACGATTTAGCCGCCCAAGGTGCGCTTTCTTTCTTTCTTTCTTTTTTTGTAGTTATTATTAAATTACTCAATTAAATATAAGAATTAAAGAAAACGAAGAAATATTGAGAAATGGAAAACAATAAGCTATTACGATATTAAAATTAAAGAAAACGATAAATTATTAAATTGAATATATTTAAGCTAAATGTAGTTAAATTTGAAGCAAACGATTAAAAATTGAAAAGTGATCTGGTTCGCCAAAATTGATTCAACTAAAATAAATTCCCTTTGGGTGACTATAAAGTTGATACTTGGTCAGAACAAATTGCTGTAATGTATGTCAGTATGCGGTTGTATTAACTGAAATAATTATCTGAATTTTTTTGATAATTTTGCACCCAACTCAAATTGCTCCAATAGGAAAGAAAATTTATATCAAGGCACTTGCTTTTATTAGGAGTTTAATTATTATAACGAAAAGACACAGATTATAATATATATTTATTTTAAATTTCTCTCTCTCTCTGTATATATATATAGTATATATATACATACATTTCTCATTTACTTTTTTTACAAGATTTTATTTGAATTACTATCATACTGAAAACAAAAGTTTTAAGACCATTACCTTAACTCAATTTTTGTTTATAGTGAAACAATATCTATAACAGGGGTATTCAACCTTTTGCACTATGGGAACCCTTTGAGCTTACCGTTTTCTTGAAGGAACCTCTTGATCAAAGTGCAGAAAAAATAAAATATCAAAGCTTTGTCCTACTCAAATTAACAAAATTATTACTGCATCTTTTTTTTTTTTTTTTTCACTTAAATTAACAAAATTATTACTGCATCTTTCTTTTTTTTTTTTTTATCATTAACCAAACTTCTTGATAAGATAATGAATGGAAAAGGTAGAAAATGAGGGTATTTTTGTTTTGTTTTCTAAACAAATTTCTATCAATAAATAAAAAGCAACAATATTTTTAAATTAAAACAAATTCATGAAAAAGAAAAATTAAATGACTATTGTTTGATTGTTTTTTATTTCAAAGTATTTTAACTCCTGGAATAATTGATGAAATTCTGTCAAGTAATGTCTGTCAGAAACAATCTGTTTCTGCATTTTTCTATCGCAGGTAAAGAACGTTTTAGCATACATAGGTCTGTAGCTAAAGATTAGATTATCTGTTGTTATATTTTTCAGTTTTACTTCTTTCCAAGTTCTATTAATCATATATAAAAACACAGTTCAATCGAAAGATAAAAAAAAAAAAAAAAAAAAAAAACCTTAAGAATAGTTACTAAATAAAATCTGACTTACGCGAAATCAACGAATATTAATGATAATCTAAACGCGAATTTTTTATATTTAATTTACAATTTATTTTCATGTAATATTAGATCTCTCTGTCTATATGTAATGTCATTAAGCGTTCAAGTAAGCGGGTAATTATGTACACTAATTTGTAAATTTAAAGTAATAATACAACAGGAGAGTATTGAAAACAACCGACTGGTTGTAATAATTAATGCGAATGTTTTTTATCAACCCATTTGTTATACTAAAAGTACTTTTAGTTTTTGTTGTGTCACTCCCATGTATCTGTAACTACATATATTGCGTTTAAACATTTCAATCAAATAGAATGCTACTCATTTATTAACTCTTTAAAACATTGTCTGTAAAAATCCTCAATTATATTCAATTTCACATGACCGAGAAATTCATGGAGAATTACAAGGTTTTTGAAGAATTGAAATACTATATGCCGCATGATTCTACAGTAGTACTTCTTGAATGTTAATATAGTTGTTCTGGAATGACATAAAATCAGAAGTTTCGGCTCACTACGTTTCCAAGTCGTTGCTGCTCTTTCAAAACCTTAGGTAAACTTAGATTCTGAGTACCTCTGGTAGGTTGATGGTTGTCTGCTTCTTTGGTCGACAAAAAGAACATCGACATAGATGCTGCAACGAGATCGGGGCCGGGACAAGTAATCAAGTGTCGTCCTCTCGTCACTGGCGAGGTTCAAAAAATAATGACCATCCGCCAAAGCCTTCGTGTGTATGTCTTATGTGCAGCAAGTTAATAAAACAATTAATCAATCAATACTATTAAAATTAGATCATTAATGAGCGTCAGTGAGGGGTTGGGTTGAGAATACTATGCACTGGGCCCCCCAGCATGATCAGAGCTAAAATAATGTGTACTCATGCTGATGAAAACGGAAAATATTCCTATCAAGTGTCGTGGTGAAAGTACATCTATCAGCCAAAATATTATTGTAGGTCTCTGAATTCTCGACAATCTCAAACTAACTCCTTGATTATGCAGTGTTAAGTTTTGTTATTTGATTGAGAACTTCCGCTGAGGATCTCCATTCTTAAACTGGACTTTTTAGAGGTGTAGTGGAATGATAGTTCATTGGCGCAAGAGCCAGATGTGGCTATGAGCGCCAAACAAGATTAACTGTGAACCTGGAAGCAAAGGGAAAAAAAAAAGACAAAATTGGTGGAAAGGAAAAGAAGGGTCATAAATAGAGACGGATCAAGTAGAGGTATCCCGGTGGCGCGTCCCCCCGTTTTACATAAGACATCCCCCATGGGAAAGAAAAAGATCACTAGGACGCCTCGATCCCAGTTCCCGAGGTCCTCTGATATAATTCTCAGGCAACCCAGGTGCCCGGCTGTCCTAGACATGGGTACCCATTTAGTCGCCTGTTATTACGATCAGTGGAAAGATGCTATGCAGCGAGACTGGGCCACTTGCAACAGACCACCCCTGAGCAATATGCATGCGGAGATCAACACGGGAATAAACCATCCTGTAGGTATGAACAGATGCTCAATCAAATGATTCTAAACATTACAAGCATAAACCACCCTTGTGCTTTGAACAGCGGCGGAATCCAGTGGTCAACATGCCCGTAGCAAAGCTGGAAAACAATACGATATGAGACCCCTTGGAGGTGGCGTATGATTGTGAATAAGCGAGGGAGAGAGTCAAGTGTCAAGTTGGTTAATACAAAGAAGGAATTTTCTCACATCCAGGTGTGGGCGGTGAGAGTGAGAAGTTCCTCCTTTTTTTTTACCGTGGTATCACACAATCCGACAGCAGCAAAAGTTGAGTGAAAGGAGGTCCATTATCCAAAGCGTTATAGTAAAGAAGAAAATAACTTAATGCGGTGATAAAACAAGAGGCAGGTGCGTTTGCAGGTGGTACCAAAAGAAGGTGTGTAACGTCTCAATAAAGTAAGCTGCGGGAAACTAAAAAATTTAATGAATCGACGTTTCGCCCTTTATTGAAAGCCACAGATCTTTGGAAGCCTATCGCAGCACAACCTGCACAAATATAAGAAATCTCCTTCTCGTTAGAGGCATCAACGGTGAACCAATAAAAAATGATAGAATCCGACAGATAGCCGGTTAGAAGAGCCAGTCTAGTTTTGTGAATGGTGTAGATGTTAAAGGCAGAGGAACATCACAGAAAACTTCGACCATCACGGCATATAAAGTTCAATAGTTCAGCATCAGATGGTGCTGGAACTCAAACGATCGTGCAGAGAAATATAAATAGCTTCCAGCAGATACGCCATTAGTAGTGATGTGAAGGGGCAGCGTGATAGAATGTTCGTGAGTTTGATGTGATGAATAATAGTTACTGATAAAGAAAAAATTTCAGTGAAAAATAACTTTGTTCTTGAGCCTCTGAGTATCATATCCATTTTATGTCCAGAAGCTGTATAACGCCAACCGTACCACCTTGAAGAAAGAGGGAGTAGAGGTGAAAACACCAAGTAAAAGAATAACGAGTGCCCTTGTATTTCATAATCCCTGGCTTCCTTTTCAAAAAAAAACACATTCTCGAAATCAGGACAGAAGTTAACTAAACCACCGCCCCGAGACGTATGTAGAGGTTAGATTTGAAAACCGAGGGGACAACAGATTGACAACTGCATGATTAGCCTAACGCCAGAAAAAAAAACTCATGGCGGGAGAAATAAGGAAAACGGAAATAGATACGAAATACCAGGCAGTCCCATATAAAGCTATTGGGAAGTAAACAATACATTTTCAGTCTGCCTGATCCAATCACTCTTATCTGGCAAAAGATATAGCACAATCGACACACAACATGTAAGGCAACAACTCAGACCACATAAAGCAAACAAAACGCTAACAATTAGAACACCAACAGGAAACAACTCCTGTCAACTGAACGATCAAACCAGCTCATCTAGTCTTTAAGAAAACGACATCAGATTGACAAAATAAAGCAGAAAACAATAACGGAACCCTACAAAACCCAGTAGGAAAAAAAAAAGCTATATCTTGTGAACTAAGATAGCGTATGCATGCGCCATCCCCACAAACAAACCCTCTTTAACGTACAAGCAGAGAGTGAAAGTGGCCTTTACTGCTGAACAGCTCTAAAAAAATATGTTTACGGAGAGAATTGTGTGTCGCATTTTGATCTCTTTGAGGAGAATATTTTTTGAAGTAGTCAAGATGAGTTATGGTCGACAGTGTACTGATCGCAATAATCTTTGCAGTTTTAATGCTATTCTCTCTCCATATAAACAGAACATTTTAGGGTTTAACACCTATAAATTGAATAGGTTCATATTTCATGGTTTCTTAATGTTCCTAATTTCAAGATTTGTTCCATTAAATAGAAATGATCCACGCATGAAAATTGGCATTTAAATCCAATATTTTTGAAAATGGCCTTTAAGATCAGTATACACATTTGCAGTTCGTATATGCGTAAATACAAAGAATCAGTATCCATGTATAATAAATCACAGAATCTCTTTATAAAATTTTTAAAATTGTTGTAATACAAATCCCATACATTCGAGTTTCCTGACAGCTCTAGAACGCAAACCAATATAAATTGGCTTATCTAAATACAAATTCGGCTGCATTTAAATAATGTGGAAATTTTCATTAATTGGCTCAAAATATTCCAAACATGGACTGGATTGCGTAGTTTCTGACTAACATCTTGAGTCAAGGCACCCCGCAAGTACATTAATCTGTTTCGAACATTTTGCATTGTTTTAATGGAAGAATGCATTATTCATTTTTCTTGAAAAATAATTTTTCTGTTACAGTACAGGTATTAATGTCTTTTCATTGTTGTAACTCAATATATTCCTTTAACCACGGTTTTGGAAAAGGACCAGGTTCTATGGGTTTTACGCAAAATTAAACCTTGCTTTAAATAAAACAATAAATTTAAATAATGTACACAACATAATTTTTTTTGATAAAAAATTAGGTGTTGGAATTTTTTATTGGTAAAGTGTTTTTTTTAACTGAAAATGATCATACATAGATCGCTTCTCAAAGAATAAGGTGATAAACATCGTGTAAGAAATAAACATTTAAGTGTTCGGCTATGTGGTAAACAACCACGTCTGTTACTATGAAGAGCAGAAGGAATTCTAAATCAACTCTATCAATATGAAACCCCAGGGAATCCGGTGTAGCCCTAAAAAACATCAAATTTGTATTTCTTCAGGAGTCATCCGCCAAAATGATCGAATGGCAAAGACATAATTTCATCGCGTATCCATATATTTGCCACAACAGAGCCAAAATATAGCTGTGATCAATAGATCTATCATACCGTCAGCTATGTAAGGATTATCTGCTTGCGCAAACCTCTTACCTACCAAACAAATGCCCCTCTCATATGACTCTCAAAACAAATAGTCATTAACGTGAGAGAGCAATTTCAGTTCACTTACAGTGTTTTAGACCTGCATCAAAAAAGTGAGTTCAATTTAGTGATATATAATGGATAGGGACTGGAGTTCGTGCATTAAACTCAACTCTTCTAAAATTAGCAAACACTTCAGCTAACAGGAGAACATCAGTGTACTGATACAGAGTTTCAAAATAATCTTCCATAGTGGTACAAACCAAAAGGTGTTGTAAACCATTTGAGCGTGAATAGTCTCTACCGCTGATATGTGTTTGAGTACACATTAAAAAACTGAGCTTTGAAGGAAAAGTTGTTACAGACAATTTAATAAATTGTCCAAAATGAATATGGAAAACACCTTTGCGTTTAAGCAAGTAACGGTTGTCTTCACCTGCAAAAGGCATCAAAAAAATTGGAAAAATAGATTCGAGACGTTCCAGTTAGGATTATTAACCAATGCATCCATGATGCATCCAAAATTGATAAGAATCAAGAAATTTAAGTGGTCAAGAGTAACATAGTAAATTTTTCAATGTTAACAGGTATTATGTTAATCATGGCAATGTGGTGGTGGTGCTCTAGGAGAAGGTGTGTGAGCTCATAATTACGTGAATTATGAATGATAACAGGTAAAAAAAATGTCTTTTATAGGTAAGTTACAAAGTTGATGAGCCAAACCAAGAACGTGGTTAGAACTTACAGAACATGTCGCACGCGAATGGAATTTGCAATGAAAAAATTCGCGACAAAATACACAACGATAAGGACTGTAAGAGGTGATATCATCCACTCACCTTATTGACCCGGTTTCACCCTCTTTAAAAGTTTTAACCAATCGCTTTTGAGCCCAGAGAAAAAAAATCTTACTAATGTGTTCTCCTTAAGTGCAGTATTTGTGGTATAAAATGTCATTCTCATGATCAACAACCACAAATGCAAACTGATTAGGAACATGTTTTTTCAATAGATGAGGTAAAGGATCTTTAATGATCGCAAAGGTTGTAGAAATTTTTGAGCTAAACACTCAAAATCAGCATACACAGCGTAGCTGATGTTTGACACATTTATTGCCTTTAACCTGAGATAAGATCAGAAGGCATTGATAACCGTTGATACTTCATTGTGCGGCAGAGCTACGCTGGTGAAGCACGTGTAATCCGGTCGATGAATCCATTTTAAGCAACTTTACACAAAAGCACCTGAATCCTTTCTTTGTCCGTAATAACCGATTAAAATTCCCCGAAATTGTACGAAGTAATGATTTTCCTTCATATTAGCAAATCTCCACGCTGATCCGGTCTTCGCCAAACAGACATTGCAAAGAAGATTATCACAAGTAACCCAGTATTTTATTTTAAACTATTTACTTTCAAAATGATTTGAAGGCCTTGAAAGTGCTACGGGGAAATTTGCAGCATAGAGTAATTAATCGACCGTAGAAATGGCGACGACACGCGAATAGCATGAGATCGCTGGAGGAGTGCGCGTTGCCACCACCAGCGAACAAGAAACATTGCCAGGAACAATGTATGTCCCATTAAAGCCCGCTTACTTTGTTATGAGGAGTAAATGATTTAAAACAACCTCCCGCAACTGAATTTCCCTCGAATATCAAGATATCGCATCCGTGTAGTCCAACCGCTGCCTTGTGGGATGAACGCATCGATTGAGTTTGAATTTTGTAAACGCACGGTTAATGCTCGAATAATTTGTGAAATTACAACAGTCCTGCTGCATCACTGCAAAAAAGTAAAAAACTTTGTTCTAATATATCTTCATCAATTTTTTGAAAAATTATACTGAAGCACATTACATAAAGGTAATCGCAGCATACAGAATCTCTCTACTTAAAAGGTCATAATAATTAATCGGCTTTGTTCAAAAATGCTCTCCAGATCAGCAGAATGTATTTCTGCTCCAACTTTGAACTGCACCGCGAAAGGCAGAATTAATAGTTCGGAAAAATCATTATTTAATTTCTCGTTTTCTCCCCTACTCCGTTGACATTAAAAAAGAATTTTACATCGATTTCAAATGGTTACGAATATGTTCAATAGCTTCAATCAGAACAGGAATTTGGTCAACATGCAAATTGAAGGTTCTTAATTTCATTTCTATTAGTTTTAACGAATCCGAGATACAAAGTTTTACGGAAATCTTTCAGCTCAAGGCATACCACCTACTGATGTAAACATTAAAAAAGGAATGGTAGGGATTTTTTTCCGCACGTATTGTCTCTTTGAAAGATCAATATTAAACTTCCTTTTTTTCACTCAGTCCTAAATTTCTAAAATATAAGGACCCATACAAAGTTAACTGGAAAAAACGTAATGAATAACAATGAGAGAGAAGGAAAAGAACCAAATGCATCATGCAAAGAACAACTGAAACTCACCGGCTATTCCATTGCAGCCAGAATCCCAAAAGAGCAAAGTAAAACAAGCAAGGACTAGATGAGACACTCAGTTAAACACGAAATTTTAAGTCTAGTGATTTTATACACCTGGCAATGAAGGTCAATGTAGAAAGCTGCGCAGCTGTTTCAAACCTCATCTAATGCATGTGACTATGAAACTATTAGCTCGTGTCTTCGAAAAGTGTAACCTTCAAGTAACAAGAAAAAACAATTGCACTATTAAATAAGACGGACACAACTGTAAGAGTAAATTATAATTTTATCCAGGGATCGTTACAATAGTAGAGGATTACAAACAATGTCTCGCTTGTTACTAACAATAAATGAAAGTTCCTTCGTTAGCTGTGTCACCGCATAGCAAATATATTGAATCAGGTATGTATTAGGCTTTACAATCAAAAAGTTTGTCGACGGCTTATGGGCGAACTGTTATGAAGGTTCTCTGACACAATATCATTGTTGTTGAGAATTTTAAAATAATATGATTTTCATTTTGACCCAACTTCATCAATTTCATCCAACTGTATACATTCGCCAAGCTTGACCCATGATATCATATTTTCATAAAGAGAATCGGAAAAGCAATGAATCGTATACATTTGATACAGTACGCTTTAAATACATAAAACCAAATCTCGGTCTGAGTCATCGCGTTACTGCTGCTTTTCGCTGGATTTATTCAAAGCAATAATGAGAGTCTTAAAGTTGATTTGACAAATTTATACGCTCTCCCAACATGTTGAAGCACATCTAAACCCGATGTTTATTTTTGAACTCGCACGCTTGACAAGTTTGATCTGAATAACATGGTGAAAGGCAACATCGGTGTGTAAACGAAATGGAAAGGCCACAAATGCTCTTTAATAAACTTTTCGTTATTTCAATCTATCAAGAATTTAGAGGCGATAAGGACCGTTTCTCACAAAATCATACACAAGAAATAGAGACAAAATCGACCGCGACACTGGGTTTCTTGATA
The DNA here is from genome assembly GCA_019974015.1 of Nephila pilipes. Taxonomy (NCBI): domain Eukaryota; kingdom Metazoa; phylum Arthropoda; class Arachnida; order Araneae; family Nephilidae; genus Nephila; species Nephila pilipes. Next base: position 385,817 of record BMAW01026054.1, read on the forward strand.
TCGACAGCTTGTTCCACTGGAACGTTTCCTGGCATTCTGTCGAATCTTTAAAATATTTCGTTGTGAGGAATGGAACTATGTAAAAAATAGTAACATTTGTTGTTCCTGAAAGCTATCGCCACCCAATGACTCCAGGTTTTGTTTTAGGATCTAAAATTTTCAACAATAAAACAAGAATACGATTACGCTTTTAGGAAGATTATCTGATGAATATACCCTCCGAATGTAGAGCGAACATCGCTGTGTGATGCGAGTCTGCATATAAAGTTATGCTATCCATTTTAAAAAATGGGCAAAAAATACTGTATGATTTTGGCCACTTTAATAGTATTTCGATACCTGAATAATAAATTCACCGTTTCAGGAGTGCTTTACTGAACTTTTATATCAATGGTTAAATTCACTACTGCGTAAAATGCTGTCATGCATTGCGTCCAAAGGCGCTGAGATCGGTGTTAAGTCTACAGCAAACAAACGGTATACCCATCCCATATTCACTAAAACTAATATTACCTGTCTTGATTTATGGTAGCGACCCAAATCAGTAAATAGATTCATAACACATCTGGCTATAACTGTCATCATTATCAAATTTTGGTTGGAAGGGCTGATGGTATCATACGATTTCCGTCTATTGTGCAGTATGATAAATCATAATGCTTAAAATTGAAATTGATTTTGAAAAATCACCATTAATGCAGTATTTGGATACCATACCCATTATAAGTCGCGTTGGTAACTGTCCACAATGAACGCATTAGAATAGTTATTGATTGCATTCCCGCAGACAGCGCGAAGGGGATTTCACTCTGTTCTTCGAATCGGCATTTTTATGACACCTTGCCTAACGCTATTCTTGCTACATAAATGACAACTGAAGGATACAACTTTACTCTTCCTAACAAATAACGACGTGTGTTGTATAACTATTTTGTAGTCTTGCACAGCTGACATGAGAGCAAAGACCTTTTATTTCTTTCTAACTTAATGCGTAGATTCACAGAATTAATCAAACATTTACCTTGAGAACAAATCAAAATGCAAAGCACCCAACATGTCTATTAGTTTACTTTGCACATGCGTTATACCTTGTTCAGGCAACCGGAATTTGTAGATCACATATTAGCTATGCGTCTACAGAATCATGTGTTTAGAAGGTCTATAGAAAAGACCCTGATGAGCATTGATCTGAACGACGCGAGGAGAAAGCGTGACCAAAATGCATCGGTAAGCATAGTTCGCTTGTGACGATACCCGTTTATCATTTAATGTTACTGTCCAGAAAATAGAGTATTCAGCAAATAACTGATAGGAGCCATGAACACAAGCTGCTAGTATTGTTCCATTTTAATTTTCACTTGTAAATGAAGAAGTGAGCTAACCAAGTAATGTTCACCGCTTCCACTTTACGTAGAATCTAATTGGTGTCTTATCGTCAAGTTTCAAGGAAGCAACAGGGAAAATCTCTGTGAATGAGCTGTCCTCTCACATAAATTGTACAGGGTTTACAGTGAATAAATTTAATCTCACTTTTCACACAACCACAGCCTGGTATCCATATTAAAGGAATATGTCTGATTCTTGTAATTTCTTTCGACTTCGCTTGACACGTGCTATGAATGATGGCTTTATCTGATTTCTTTATACCTGACCCACTCTGATTTACGGAGTATATCGTCTTATATTTTTTGATAAGTTTCACGAAATCGTGATCTCGCCGAGTCTTCGCGAGATGATCCTCGAGACTAAGACTGACATTACTTTTGATCCGCCAGTAGGTGTTTAAATTCAAATACAGCTTTCATGGCTATCGGACATGAATCGGAATAAAATTTTGAAAACATTCCCTTATAACCTCTTGTGGCTTACCCTTTGCAAAATACGGTCCACCACCAACCTGCACCTGTGCGCAGTAGTAGTTCTCACAGGCTTTTGATCTAAATGCATTCTCTTTCACTGTCAGAATTCAAATGCCGCATCACATAATAAGTTATATAGTTTTATACTTTTCTGCGACGAAAAGACAGAACTAAGAGAGTTTTCCCGCCTGTAAAAAAATTATACCCATCTCCAGAACTACTTTTCAACTCGATTTCTATACAATCAATAATTGCAAAGGGAAATACATAAATGGTCTCTTGATAATCACAAACGATTTGGTCTCTCGACACGACAGGAATGATACGCAGTAAAGGAAGGGCACAATAGTATCCCCACAAAGTGCGATTCTATAACATCACTGTAGACGTAAATTCTTGTGATACTCCATCTAATCTCCACTTGATAATCGGATATATGAGTGCCACCGTGTAATGTTGAGTTTCTTGAATCCTAAAAGATCTCTCAATCCATCTCTAAGAAAGTCACTTGCGATGTATAGGTATATATGTATTTTCACCTTTATTTTGCTAAATGATCAGTGAGATGTTTTTAAAAGATCGGAAAACAACTGTCTCCTTGAATCTTTATAAAACTTACCTACTCCAATGCTCCGTTTTTTTTCACTTTCACTGGAATTGTTATTTATCTTGTAATACTTGCATGAAAAAATTCATTCAATGGAGGTTCATCCGAGACTTTTGTAAAACATGTAATGTTTTACTGGTTAACACTTTCATCTTCGTCATGCTCAACATTCTCATAAATGGGGTATATAACTGAAATTCAAGGTTCCACATTCCTTGAACTGATATTTACTTTTATCTTCTTTAAAAAGAAAAATCTGCTGCTCCTCCAATTCCAGCTTGTATTAAATTGTACCAATATGGAAAAGTTCGTGATGCATGTTGTCCATATCAGTATACTTATGATTAAATCTAGTGACACGGAATTATGTGTCTCCTTAGATTTTTAAGATAATTTTGATAATATTGTCTCTGTTTGTTTTGATGGTTTTCTGAACACAAACTCCGGATGCTTTTTTATAATTTATCTTCTCTAGGTAAGTTTAACATAGTTAACAATCTGGGTGCATTTAATTGCTGTTAAATGTAATTCATAATTTGGAGCGATTAGCATTTATATTCTTTGATCCAAAACAAAATTGACAAATGTCCTAATTTGTCTTCTATACTTTGATTAATCTTCTTCATTACGTCTCGTCTGCCATTCCTTGTGGATCGATTTTCACTCTGATTTCTACAGCTAACAACGTCCTTTTCCACGATCTTTGTTTCTCATATGTTATAGGTAGATTGTGCTACGACAACTTCCAAAATCGCCGCTGTATAAAAGAACGAAAACATCGATTCATTAAATATTTTAGCTCTGCAGTTACTTTATGATGAGTTTAACACCTTCTTTGTACCACCTGCAAACGCAAATTTAGTTTTATCACTGTTAGCTTATTTTCTTCTTACTATCGCTTTGAGTGAATAGGACTCCTTTCACTCTTCCAACTTTTGTTGTCAGTGATTGTGTGATACCTCGGTAAAAGTGAGGGAACTTCTCACCGCCTCAGGCACCCTGGAAGTGTGAGAAAATCTCTTTCTTTGTATTCTAATTTCGACATGACTTCTCCCCGCTTTATCTCAATCATACGCCACCTGGGTTGGGTCTCATCGTATTGTTTTTTCCGCTTTCATGCTACGGGATGAACCACTGGATCTGACCGCTTGTTCAAAGCACAAGGTGGTTTTATGCTCAGTAATGTTTAGACTTGATTCGGTTCTGTTCACACAGGGTGGTTTATCTTACCAGTGGCCCAGTCCTGCACATACTATCTCCAGGGGGTGGTCTATCCAAAGTGGCCCAGTCTCGTGCATAATTATACTCACTGATGCATGAGTTACAGTGGGACTTCATTCCCATCATCTCGGTCGCCACGGGTCCTGGGCATTTTAGAAAACTTCAACACCATATGAAACCACAATCAATAGGTATGTAAATTTTAAGAGAAAAGACACTTAGGGTTTACGCCAGAAGTAGCTGATATTATTGGAGATTTGTAATTTGTAATACAAATTTGTAATGTCCTTAGGAAGAATTAATTGCATTCAATGCAAGAAATATCATTTATTTTAAGTTTAATATGATTTGCAATATAGTCCAAAATTAACACTATTAATAAACTATTTCCAGCAAAAACAATTGTTCGTTGCTCGGTTTTTAATTTAATCAACAAAATTAAAACTAAGATCCAAAATTTAAGAACAAAATTTAACATATTTTTAGACGAAGCTCAGTACTAGCACGTAATTTGAATATTTAAGAACATTTTCTTGAAAAAAGAAATTCGGGGGAAAAAAAAACTTCATATTCCGAAAGAGCAGAAGATGAAGTTATAGGAGACCCGGTATATGAATTCAGATGTTATTCTTAACACTGTAAATGTACAAATAGAATACAGAATTAAAAGGATACCAAATATTATTTTTATTTCAAATTAATCATTGATATAAAAACTTTAGAAAAATATGAATCAGAAAAATGTTCCAAAAACTTTTTTAAGTTTTTGCAACATATTGCTGAAAAGCTGTACTGCAGAATGAAGTTCGTGAAGCATAAATGTTGCTAATATTTAAATAATCATCATCTTACAGAATTGCTACAAACGGCTTTAATAAATGTTAATCAAAATTTGAAAGATTTGATCAAATGTTTTGTTAAATTTTATATTTTTTTTTATTTAATGCTTTCTGTATTTGCTTGTTCACAAAAATTAGATTAATTTTGAAATTAGAACAATTTCAAAAATAAGATTCACATAGTGATACATTTTCTTTTTTGTAAAAATTATCTTCTTTTAATATTCTTACACTTCAGAGTCTGATAAATGAAATGAATTGTTTGATTAAAAGGAGAGAAAAGATGAATTAAGACGGCTCAAGGTCAATAGCCGGATTTTCTTGCGTATTCAAAAATATAATTTACATTCTGATTAAAGTATTAATTCAGAAGTATTTATTGTTAGGAAGATAAAAATAAATCAAGTGCTATTAAATCAATTATTGTTATTTTAACATTGAAAATACGAATGTAATTACTTTTTTATGAAAGAGGGGAATTAGCAGCAGCATTCGGATGAGGTAATTGAGTGCTAGCCTGGGCAGGCGTTTTACTCATGTTTTATCTGTGATCTTTTTTTTAAAAAAAGATCATTAAATGCGAAAAGAACAAGCAGTTTAATAAAGGTGCCGAAGCGCCTAGGATGAGATAGTGCGATGGAGTTGGAAGGGAGAATAAAAAAAAATAAAAGGAGAAAAAATATTTTTTCTCCTTTTTTTTTCCCTCAACCGGAAAAAATTCCAGTCGTAGGAATTGTTTTATTTTATAATAATATAAAGTTTTTTTTTTATGTTTTTGTAATTATAAGAAATTTTTCATTTCAGGAGAATGGTGACTGTAATGGACAGTCCATTTCCCGAATTGAAACAAGTGTATAATTTATTTTTTTTTTTTGTATTTTTTATGTAAAATAATAAAAAGTAAAAAATATAAAATGAAAGTGATGTAAGGAGGAAGTTTAAGGATAGGAGAATGGAGAAAGCAAAAAGAAGCAACTAAAAAAGTCGTCCGGAATCAGAGGAGTTCGGTCGCCAGATCAAATATCGACGTGGGTGGGGTGGTAAGAAGGATTGAACGAAGGGCCAATGGTGTGATATGTGTATTGGAATGGTTGATCGGAGCGGAATTCAGTTTTAGGGGGGGGGGGAGGGGGGGATAGAGATTGAAATAATTTTCACACGATTCGTAAGGAAACGGGTGAAATCCATTATTATGAAGGAAGATTTTTTGTGCTTGAATAAGGGAGTTACTATGAGAGTGGATGGTACTGTAAAATCTCCTAGCCAAGTAGGAGATGTGTTTTTTGATTGAGGGGAATTAAATTATCACTTACTGAAGAAATTTGAAATTATTCTAATTAAGACGCAATCGATAGAAAATAATTTGTCAAATTGAAAAAAATTAAACCCTATATTTACATTATGTTTTGTAATTAGGCTTTCCGAGATTTTCAAATGTTTAATAATATTTTTCATACCAAAAAGACATTTAAAAGCTTAAATAAAATGCTTTTAGAAAATCAGGAAATAGTTTGAGTTTTATCGAAAGACGTGGAAAAAAATTAATTTACCAATTACTTTAGCCAATCTATTTCTGTAAAACTAATTCTGTTTCTAATAATATATCGGCACCGGTAAGCACATCATCAATATACATATCATTTAATACAACTGAAGCTCCTAATGGAAAATTCTAAGCTAATTGTTTTAGCGTTCGAGTAACCAAATACGGCGCGCTCGTTGTTCTATAGGTGACAGTAGTCAACTCAAAAAGTTTCTATAATTTTTCTTTTTAATTTAAGTTTATTCATCCTCTATTGCGAAATAAAATTACTCATTGTACCACCATCGAGATCTCTTGTTTCGCGCAGTTTCCAAAAAAAAGCTTTCCGCGTAAACAATTTTCCCCTGCGCTCAAAAATTCTTCTTGTGTCGTTAAATTCACCCCTCCGTTATTTATTGTTTCGAAGCGGGGTCATAGGAGAAAGTTCACCATTCGAGGGGCAACGAACTCTTTCCGTTCCCTCAGAAGGTTAAATTCTTGAGAAAAACATGAAGAAAAATAATGTTTCTGGAGGCAGCATGCACAAAGGATTTTTGATTTGCATAACTTTATTGAAAACCAAGCAGTTAAAACAAAGAGAATTATTTTTAACCAATTCTATTTTTTACAGGTAATTGGTTATACTTGTGTGGTTATTTACTTACACAATGGATTTCAGATTTACATACTTTGAATACTTAACATCCGAAAAAAATGTTCTAGTCATGCCTCTATTATTATTTTTTCGGTAAAAATTAATTCATTTAATGTTTTGCCACGAGATGAATAAAATAAATCAATTTCTTTCGCCAGTGTTATGAAATCGAATCATTTATTTTCTTGACGAATACTTTTATGCGAAGCGGTCTCTATATCAGAAATTATTTGTTCCTTTAATGATTCAATATTTGAAACGTCTCTCAAATTTAAATAGTACTCCCAATTTGTAAATAATAATCGACTAGTAAATTGTACATATGATTCACAATTGTGACGCGTTATTTTTTTAAAATTCTCTAAATATGCTTGGGGAGTAGGCTCAAACTCTTGAAGTATTAAGGACTTTATTTTTTCATAATTGTTGAGATCTCATCATTTTTAAAATAGGTAATAATATTTACAGCTTTTTCTTACAGTAAATTTAGTTAAATCTCGGGTTTATAATTACGTGGAACACTTTTAGCTTCAAATGCACGTTTCGAAAATTAAAAAAAGAAAGAAAGAAAGAAACCCCAACTTTCTGGTTTACTGAGAATTTTCACTGCAAGTGTACGAATGCTTTTAACTACAAATTTCTATATTAGTGTCCGTGTCTTTCGCTATTCAATTTTGCTTTCTCTTTAATTTTTATTAACTCTTCCACTGTTTGAATTGATTGCATAGCTATTTAGAATATGCGAATTTGATTTTAATTACTGGAAACTTAATTTTCTTCTTAATTATGGAGCTTCCAATTATTTTAATTTAATATAATAGCTATTATGACAGTATTCCTTCCTTTTAAGAGAAAGGTGAGTTGTAAATCAAACTCTTAGGCTTTTAATTTTAGTTACAGTTTTATTCATTGAAATATAAATTGCGCTGAATAAAGGATAAATTCTTTTGCGTCGAAAAGAATTCTGGCATCATATAGATATCAACCATATGATTTTTTTCAGTACAAAAAAAATGTCCATCTCATCCATCTGTCACAGAATTTTCGCAATGTAATTTTTTTTTCAGATTTTCGTCCTCACTAAAATATTTTGAGCTAAATTTTTGTTAACTAGATTCCATCAACGCAGGCGATTTAGTGTTAATCAATAGTAACCTGACTCATATAATCAAATCAATTGTCTCATATGCCCAGGTATTGCTTTCCTTGTTATCAAAACATGAATTTAAAAATCCTGAAAGTTCTTTCCAAAATAAAAATAAAAACGACTCAATAATTCAAAATTTCTCATGTCGTGTACCATAATTATTTTTATTACAAAAATACAATGGTAATTTCAGTTTTTTCCCATTCATTTACTTTAATTGATTTAATGATTGTTCAGTAGCGTCGATTTCAGAAGCAAAATGAAGGCTATTGACGACAGACCTCGTAATTTTAAAGCTGTGTTAAGTAACGCAGACAACACTTTTCTGGCACCTCCTCCTCCAAACTTCCCCACCATGCCATGAGGGAGGAGACTTGGAGCTTTTACAAATTCCATGTGTATCAATCCAATTATATGTTCAAAACAGGAAAAGAAGTAAATTTTATGATTTATCAAAACTATGGGCTCTGAAAAATTAGCAGTCAGTAACTGTTTAATAAGTTAAAGATATCAGAAGTTATTGATACATATTTTAGTTACCATAAGCTATCAGCTATTTAATATATTGTGGGAGGAAATGCACACGAATTAATTAAAATAAAATTGTATTGCATTCTCTGCTTTTTTCCTTTTATTATATCAAATAAAAGCAATACTGCAAATGATGTTATTAAGAAAACTACTACACTTATTTTTTTTAAACCTGTAATTTTTCTCCTCGAGGAAAAGAAATTACTACTTGGTATTCCTGATTTTACCATTTACCTAACATATACATATATATAATTTCTGTAATAATATTTAATATACAACTATAATAATTACATTTCATATGGTATAGAGAGTGATCCATTACATATTTTTCACATAAATATAACTTACCTATTATTTTTTACGAATTCAGAAAGTCTTTCACAACTGTGATGCAAATTTAATGTCACCACAGATGGAAATCCCATCTAACATTCTCTTCGAATCAAAAACTTCCAATACACAACAGTGTCTCCAGCATTCGGTTGATTGACACACATAATAAAATAGATAATTGCCTGGAAAATAGGAACTATTAAAAATATTTCCCTAAAGTAATACATCATATGAAAATGGTTTATCTCCACCACTTTCCACATCACCCAGGAGATATGGTATGTAAATGCATTAACTCCTTTTCCAGCAGGAAAGGTAGGTTCCTCAGATATATATTCCTTTACACTTTAAAAAACTCACAATTACTTTTACTACACAAAATAATGAATTTTTAATAGTATACAAATGAAATACAGAAGAATTAAAATATTCATTTTATACAGTACTTTAGTGTATATAATTCTGCTTGCATTGATAACAAACGTTAATATAATCTGATACAATATATTAGATATTATTTACACACTTACCTGCAAAAGAATCAAACATGTACCTTCTAAATTCATTTATATCAAAATTATCGTTTCTCTGTTTAATACCCTATTTGTAAAGTACCATATAAAAACACTACAATTCATGCAATCAGTTTGTTTTAGATGAATAGGATATGAAATATGAATATCTTGTTCTTCATGTAACAAAGTATTTAAAGTTCTCCAGAAATCTATTAATTTAGTATACTTACTTTCGTTTCCAAAACATAAAGATCATAAAAGTATAATTTCTTGACATTTAACTCAACCACTAATAAAACCCAATGACAAGACACATTAATGGGAATGAAAATGAATTCTGCATTCCTAAGTTGGTTAAAATCAAAGAAGTTAACAAGATTACCTCTAATTTCCAGAATTTGCATGTGATAACATCTTTCCATGATGAAATCTCTACTTTGTATGCTTTTGATTTGAATGGATCAATTATACTATCCTACACCCAACCTTTATGAAAATTTGTTCTTTTTTTAAAACAATACTTACTTCCTCATCAGATACATAACTATCTAACGATTTCACCTCATAAAAATGTAATTTAATGTCCTCAATATGTAAAACTATTTGACTGTAATTAGATACATAACTAATTTTGGGGTAAAAGATCCAGTTGGTTTCCTAAACACGCTATCTGTATTACATAATAATGATTGCTCTACTTTTAAATACTTCTTTGTTTCTTTCTTGACAATTAAAGAAGGATATCCCAAAGCTTTCTTCTTCAATTTTTTAATTTTACTGGTACGTTTAAATATACACTGCTAGTTTAAATGCTGATTGGGAGGTAACCAAATTATTTTCTAGTTTTAATTCACTGTTTCTTTCTGCAACTGATTCGCACATTGAAACCATAGTTTTTAAATTGCTATTTAAATAAAATAACAGAGTAACTCTGACAAATTTATTTTGCAATAAGAAACTTAATTTGGCAAGTAAAATATTAGTTTCGTAGATTTCTCGTTCTTCTCAGAGTGTTCTTCAACTGCAGAATCAATGCAATTTTTTACACAAGCCAAGGATAGAACTGAATCGGTCATGTTCTTTATCTTCAACAATTCCATCACTTAAAACACCATAAAAATATGGAAATTGTTGAACACATAATGAGTTAACTTTTTGAATATGTTTATACAGTAGGCGATTATCCAAGCATACATAAGTATACAAATGCATACATAGAGGTAAATATGATTTTTTTTATACACCTACAGAAGCATTTATCATGGTCTGAACATCCTTCTATAATCTTTTTAACTTCCTAAAACACACCTCCATTAGTTTGTGATTATACTAATCATGAATATATGGCCTTCACATAAACACTTGGGTATATGCGAATTATTCTCTACTGATGTGCAAAATATGTATCATTTTCTATTTTTAATACAGTATCAATTCCATTGTCTATTCGACAATTGAATTAGCGCTTTTGAAATGACTTACAATACATATTGGTATATGCATGCAGAAAAGGACATTCTCCATAATTCCACTCTACCATACTAATTATCATCGAAATATTCAATGATAGTAGGTTCCTTGCCAGGAAATACAACTTTAAAATTATCCATACTATTTTTCAATTTTATTGAATTCGTTTCCTCTAAAAGAACTGCTAAAAAAGTCTAAATTTTATTCCTCATTTCTAAACTAGAAACATGATTATTTAACGGTTTTTTTAAAGCACAATGAAGATGCCATTTGCAAAGGAGGTGTTAAACCTCATCTCCAAACACTTGTTTAAAAGCGGGGCCTGTTGTTTTATCATCAGTAATGATGCAATTAAAATTTTAGTTGGGAACACTTTCTTTTATGCTGTCAAATAAACAATGCATACTTTCCATATCTAATTTATTTGTGATAAAATGAGCAAATGGATAACCTATTCTATATTCATCAGGTATGATTAAATTCATTAAATAGGAAATAAATAGGTTTTGTGAGTTGAGTCAATACATAATATTTATTACAGCTTTTTACCATCATTTCTTTTTGTTCAGCTGTTTGTAAGCCAATTTCTAATGAATTATTTGGCAATTTTTTTAAGCTTTAGAACCTGAAACCATATCATTTCCTTTAGGTTTATATAAAAGAACACAATTATAAGTTTCATTATGCAATTTATTATTAATAATTTCAACCAGCATCTTTTTTATGGAGCCGTAAAAGTAATTTCAAAGAATTCATGTTTTTGGTTTGTCAAAAAGGATTCTTTAACAAAATAGTTATCTCGATCACTCCTCATTTTTCTGGTACCATGAGCACATTCCAGTACTTTAGATTTCTCGATACCCATTCAAAGGTTAGCTTTAATAAATTCCCAACAAGTCATTTTAATTAGTTAAAATTTTATGTTTTGAAGCCTTTAATTCATGATTATGCTTTGAAAAGGATTTAAAAATGACATTTTATCTGTCTCAAAAACAATGCATTGAACAGGACATTCAGTTGATGGCCTTTGACATATCTTCAACTAGTTTTCCTATTAAATGGCTTTGATATGACAAACTTAAAACACTGACAACTGTAATATGAATAAACATTTGTTTCGGTTGTTTTATCACCAGTAAGTTTTTTTGAAAGAAGAAAAAGTTCTAGCACCCTCCTTTTCTAGTCGTGATTGAAAACTTATCTTCAAAATTTATTTCATTCGTTGTCATATTTATTCCATGAACTTCTTTTCCATGTGTTAACGACTGTGTCAAGTACCTAAATTTACAATTACACTCAGGATGTGTACAAGAATAACGCAAAGTTGAATTTGAGCATCGTTCAGTATGTTTCTGTAATTTTGATGAATATGAAAAACTTTTTAGATAAACACTACATTCTAATACTGCTTTTTTCCCTTCTTCACCGATCCCTTTTTTGTCATTCTTATTTTCAATAGCGGTATATACATCCTTCGCAGATTTTACAGTGATTAGAAAAAGATAATAAAGTAAAATATGTATTTCTACACAATATGCAGCATTTTGAATATTCATAATAAACAAGAGCACCTTCAATGTGACTTCCATCTTTTATAAATACCATTGTCACATTTATTCAACATTTCATGTACGTTATCGCAATCAAAACCTTCCTCCTCGTTTGAAATATAGCTTTCAGCTATATAAATTTTAAAACATTTATTCTCAACTTTTGATGATAGGGATACGTATAATACTAAAGATTCACTTACCTTATATTTTTGTAATTGGTCTACTTCGTTCGTCAATTTTGATCCCTGGGAGAAAAAAAACAATAATCTAGCAAATATATTTAAAAAAACCTGGAAATTAAAAAAGCAGAAAATTAAAACACACATGAAATCAATCAACAATAAAGAACAGTGAAAAAAAATAATATAACATCACAATATCAAGAAAATAAGACTAAGCATCAGTATCAAAATGATCAACCACGTATCTAAACAACCGATCAGCATCAAACCTCTTTTGACTGTAAATGGGCTTGGCTCAATAACAAACCGTATGGTTAACTTGGCGATCTACAAAAAGAGGCCAGAAATATTGTACTAGCAACCATTGTATCGTTGCCACGCAAAAAAGTGAGCATTACACGTCCTAAATCGTTCCTAAAACCTGTAAAAATTCTCAGGTTTCAGCCTCCAAGTAAGTTAGACCAGTGTTGCCAAAAATAAAAAAAAATAAATAAAAACTATAGATAAATAGGTATTTATTAAATATAATTTTTAGTTTGTGTGATATTTGCTGCTGCTCATTTTTTAATGAATTTTATACAAACAACTGCAAGTTTGTTTCTATCAAATTAATTTCTTTGTTTGGCTTTTATTACTGATATAGTTGAAAATTATGCTTAACTCAAAAAAATGTGCATGATAAAATAAGGTTTCTTGCAACATACCATCAGCAGAGCTCAGGCAGTACTGACCAAAGCAAAAGAGACTACTCAGAACTCAGATTCATTTATTTGGGGGGAGGGGGCTGACTATATAATTGTCATGTACTATGCACTAAGTTCAAAAGCTATAGCAGTGGAGCTGAGCGATTCATTGAAAAAAAAAAATGTTTCGTGAATATGTAAAATATTTAATTACTTCAAATTAGGATGTATATTTAATATGTTCTCATAACATGTATACATATTGTTTATGTGTATTTAGGTTTACATTTCTGGAAAATAATCGAAAGGTTTAAATAATCTTAGAAAGGACTTCAAAATTTTAAAATTTTTTGGGCTCAGTACCAGTGGTTGAGAAACACTGAACTAGAAAAATGTTCGACTATACCTAGAGGGTGGTACAATACAGTATACTAATTTTGTATAAACTAAGGCATTTTCTACAGCATCGTAAAGTAAGGTAACTTTTCTAATTGCTGCGTCTTTGATAGAGGCTTTGACTTGAGGATGTGATGTATGATCTTTCAGGAGGGCAAGGAGGATGTGTAAAGATTTTTAGATGGAGAACTGTTTAATTGAAATTGTTTGTGTAAAATGGTTTGTCTATTGATACATTAATTTTTTTGTTATTGATTTTAAGTGTATAAACTTTATCATATGTTTTATTATTTAAAATACCATGTATGCTGGTAGAAGAATTTGATGAACACAATCAGTACAGAAGAAGATGCAAGAAAAATTACTTAGGTCTTTAAAAAACAAAGAATTTTGATTCAATTATTGGAAAAATGGAATTGATCGAAGGTCTTGAAAAGTAACTTGAAGTCATTGAATCAAAAATTGAGTTTATACCAGACTTTTCAGGAATACATGTGACAATTGGATATTCTCACCAGAGTAATTTTGCAGGTGTAAAAAGACAATCCTCAAACCAGACAATGCTTAATTCATGGAAAATAATGGATATGGCAACAAACCTAGGTTAGATTGTATTGACAGAAATGGCCGATTCCTAGCAATGATGCTTTTCAAGTAGAATGGTTGTTCTCAATCTTCTAACAAAATACATCCCTAAGCAGTTTAACACTGACAGTCAGTCATCATGGCTCAAAAACTGCTGATTCTGTCAATGTTACAAGTAAAGTTACACATTTTTACACGACTCTTGTTTACAACTCAAGCAGCTTAACATGTATATCCTGAAGCTAAACACTAAAGTTACTGTTGTTTCTAAAATGTCTAATGTCACAATGTGTTGTGTGGACCTGAGAGTGTATAGACAATTCAGCACAGAGAAAATTTTGGAGTGATATAATGCAGAACATGACAATATAAAACAATAAAATGAATAAATATGAGAAATGAAACTTTTGTTTAACATATTAATGGCAGCTAGAATAATAAAGTAAAAAATAATAAAAACACTTAATATACATACATTTTTAACATTGCATTTTCCATGAGAACAATAAGAGTTGCGAATCTTGGAGTCGAAAAGTATGAGATATTGGTTGGATGAAAGATCGTCTTCAATGATGCATTTAATTTGATTTTCCACCTCAGTAACCCGACTACTCACTTTCTTTTTTTGGCTGATCAAGGAGTTTATGTTTTAATTTTATTTCAGTTACTCTGTGAGTGAGTGAATGTAAAGTTTATTGGCGCAAGAGCCAGATATTCTTGGCCTGCCTCAGAGTAGGCCTTTGATAATTTCATTTAATATAAATGCCACATCAACAGAGAAAGACAAATTCTAATATTTCAAATTATATATTTATTTACACGATTATTTATTTATATTATTTACAATATTGATAACATCACTTTCTAAACCGAAAGCTCCAACATTATAACGATGGTCTCATCGATCATAGTCAAAGTCTCTTACACCATCCAAGCAGCGATAAGTCAGCCTTTCAATCTAATAAGATCTCCTTTATATATATTCCGGAATTTGCATTCGACAGTTAAGAATCGGCATCCAATGAAAAATGACTTTATATGAAGCAACTGAAAATCACCGTCGAATGCAAATTCCTGATTCCATTGCCAGATGCGTGGGATGACGTTATATCGGAAAACGTAATTCCACGTGATTACCGCGATATGACAACAATTGGCCCGCCTCTCACACATCTGGGCGATGTTACAAAAATCAAACAACTTTCAAGTGCTAGTATATCAAATCTGAAATTATACAAAACTCATATTTATATGTACACAGAAATAATTTGATATACCTTATATTATACACAGCAGTGAATTGCAACTCCCCAGCAGCATCCATCAAAACAACGCATTCCGCCTCCTTAGTGGATAAAGAGCCACTACGTTGCTTCGATGTCCGCTTCGTTAGATCGAAGAATCGAATTAGATGCTTCGTGGAATGAATCTGGGATTTTTACGTCTTTAAATTTTAATTGTCAATTATTTAAAAAATTTGTCTCCACTTCTTGTTTTACAATACCGGTAAATGAATTTTTACCACTAAAATTAAAAAAATCTGGGTCATAAGGGATTTCATTTGCCTCACAGTAAACCTTAGCGTCATTCCTAGATCTCAAACGCATGCTCGTACCTATTATACCATAATATATATCTACTCTTGACCATCGGGTCGAGGTACTGCCTTCCGAAACCAATTGATTTCCGACTTGGAGGGAATGGTTGGATACGAATTGCTTTGATCAGAAATTTCCGGTTCCTCGTCAATTAATTTAACCTCTTTGGTTATTTCTTTGACCGGTTTTTCTATTTCTGCATCCGATTCGGTTTCTTCATCATAACCATTTAATATTAAAAAATTTCTTCCTAAATTTTGTTCCCTACCATTTAAATTACTTTCATAGATTTTAACATTTATGGTTTCGATTACTTTATTCTTTTCCAGAATTAAAACGCGATATCCTCTGCTACGAAGAGCATACCCTAATAATATTCCTTTTTCAGCACGCATATCTACCTTTCTACGCTGTTGCTTTGGTATCCCTACATAAACTGTTGATCCGAAAGTTCTTAAATGTCGTACGGTTGGAACCCTTCCACCATACAATTCAAACGGGGTTTTCTCGGAATGCTTATGCGTTACTCGATTCCAAATGTATGTAAAGCATAGCACTGCCTCACCCCAATTTTCCTCTCCTAATTTCGAATCCCTTAGCATAGTTCGTACTGCATCCATTGCTGTTAAATTAAAGCGTTCAGCAACTCCATTCTGTTCTGGGGTATATACATTTGTTCTTTCATGTTTTATACCTTTATCTTCTATGAACCTTTCAAAATCCCCTAGACAGAATTCCATCCCGTTATCAGTACGAATATTAATAATTTTGTTACCGGTAAATCTTTCGGCTCTATTTTTAAATTTTATAAAACTACTGAAAACTTCCGATTTTTCCCTCATTAAATATATGTAAACTTTTCTAGAAAAATAATCTATGATAGTTAAAAAATATCGATTGCCGCCTCTTGATGTAGTTTGGATCGGACCCGCCACATCCAGATGTAAAAGTTTTAAAGGTTTCCGCGATGTAATCTTTCCTATTGGTTTAAATGAAACCCTTTTAGCTTTCCCAATTAAACACGGCTCGCAGTTTAATTCTTGATCTTTCAATGCGGGCAATCCTCTAACATTCTTTACAGTCTTCAAAATATAATCCTTATTAATATGACAATAACGTTTATGCCATAATTCTAGACTGTTCTCCGAAGCGATTTGATTTATTTCTTCCCGTTTATAATTACGCTCTTTACCCATCTTCGGATAATCTTCCTGCTTATAATTACGCTTTTTACCCATCTTCGGATAATCAGGAAACACGTAATAAAGACCATTATTTCGTTTGGCTGAAAACAACTTTCTACCCTCTTTAAAAAAAATGTCAATTCGCCCATTCTTCCCTACGAAATAGGATCCACTCGCCTCAATGCGGTGGCCCGCCATCAAATTATGTCGAAGCCTGGGTGAATACAAAACATCGGTAAGAGTAACCGTTTGAGTCCCTCTTTGATTTTTACAATCAAAAGTTACATTCCCTTTACCGAGAACTTCACATGTCATCCCTTTAATTGCAGCTTTCATTTCTACTCCAGAAGTCTGTTGAAATGTTGTAAACAGATCACGATTACAACAAAAGTGAGAACTTGCAGCGGTATCAAATACCCATGCAGTATTGTCAGTATTTGTTCCCAAACTGGCTTCTGCCAAAAAACTAACATTGGGGTTAGCTCTTACCTTAGCCTGATTCCTAATCTTAATCCTACAGTTTCTAGCAAAATGGCCCATTTTCCCACAATTAAAACACTTTACATTTCGTTTATTATTGGGATTTTCTGGCTGATTATTTAAATTCTCCTTTTGCTGATCTTTACTTCTATCTTTACTTTTAATAAAATTAGATTTCACACTAATACCTTCCATAGCATGTTCAAAATTGCTACTTACATTATGCTGTTTACAAAACAGTTTTAGTCGAGCTTCCTCTGACAACAGTTCATTCAATACATTATCGAAGGTAAACCTAGAGCCCTCGAAACGATAAACTAACTGAACAATCCCTCGATATTCATCAATTGGAATGGCTGCAACCATTCCGATATAGGTCGACCGGCTTCGGACAACTGCTGTATGATAGTCCTCAATCTCGCACCATATAGGTTGATTCCTTCTCCGGGATTGAGATGACATCTGAAGAACTCGTCGGTTAGCTCCACAATTCTGGCTCTTGAACTTGGTTCGAAATGTGTCTTAAGCTTCTCCCATGCATCTCTTGGGTCCTCCATGCCGCTAAGTAAAGGGCGAAACTCCTTCTGGACATTTAAGTAGATGAGGGAGTAGGCTCGTATCTTCTTTGCTGCACATTCTGGATCTTCTTTGACTTCTTTCTTGGCGGGGGCATCGACATCGCTGGTCTTGTGCTGAACAACAAACTGCCATAGATTCTTCTCCATCAGTAAAACCTTGATGTCTTCTTTCCAGGTGGCATAATTGGATGCGTTCAAAGCATCAATCTGGTACGTCAGCAAAGCCATAATCGTGATTTATTCCGAACTTTACTCTGCTAATGTGGCTTTATTATTTAAAAAAAAAAATAAATTTAAATGCAGGCACTCGGATTCTTGCCTGGGCCCATAACCAATTGTTGGCCTGCCTCAGAGTAGGCCTTTGATAATTTAATTTAATATAAATGCCACATCAACAGAGAAAGACAAATTCATAGATACGGTCTAATACAATCACAGCGATAGTCTCATCAATCACAACCAAACATCCCAGAAGCAAGAAGCCAGCCCTTCAGCCTTTCAATCTAATAAGATCTCCTTTATATATATTCCGGAATTTGCATTCGACACCGTCAACTCGACAGTTAAGAATCGGCATCCAATGAAAAATGACTTTGTATGACGTAACTGAAAATTACCGTCGAATGCAAATTCCCGATTCCATTGCCAGATGCGTGGGATGACGTCATATCGGAAAACGTAATTCCACGTGATTACCGCGATATGACAACAATAACCTTGCTAGCCGACTGTTGCGCTTTCCCACGCTTTGGAGCGGGTTCATCGTGTGCAGTCCACTCGGATGACTGTCCATTGGACTTCGGAGTGAAATGATGGAGCCATGTTTCATCCATTGTCACATATCGATGCAAAAACTCGGGTTTATTACGCTTGATCATCTTCAAACACTGCTCCGAATCATCAACTCATCCTTGCTTTTGGTCAAAAGTGAGCTCGCGCGGCACCCACTTTGCACAAAGCTTTCTCATACCCAAATATTCGTGAATGATATGATGTACACGTTCAGTTGATATCTTTAGAGTGTCTGCTATTTCATTCAACTCTAATTTACGGTCATTCAAAATCATTTTGTGGATTTTTTTAATGTTTTCGTCGGTAACAACCTCTTTTGGGCGTCCACCGTCTTCGGTGCTCATTTCACCACGTCTAAACTTAGCATACCAATCCTTGATGGTTGATTTTCCTGGAGCAGTGTCCGGAAACTCGGCATCACAATCCAAGTTTTTGCTTCAACTGTATTTTTTCCCTTCAAAAAGCAATATTTTATCAACACGCGAAATTCCTTTTTATCCATTTTTTTCACAATAACAAAAGTTGCTTCACTCAAAATGCTATGATTCACAAACTAATGATCCGACAGCTGTCAAATTTATACACGCATCTTTTGAGAGTTAGGGCTAACTAAAAAACATATGGATTTAATTCTAGTAGCGCACTCTATGTGTCAGGCCGGGGACTTTTCAATTGACCTGTTATATATCAGTTATTATGCTGAATAAATAGTTCATATCTGCTTCATTAACTGAAATTCCTTTCATTTTAGAGTCTCACAAACCAAAAGCTTCCTTTATACTGCTTTTTTTTAGATATGTCTAATTCAGACAAAAAGAAAAAGTTTCATTTCTCACATCTGTAAATTTCATCATTTTGCATTTGTGGGGTGAACTGTATCTCAATAAATGTGCTCTGTGCTGAATTGTCCTAGATTTGTATCCGAGAAATCAATGCTGAGCATATTGAATCAATTCAAAAAGTACACTCAAAAGCATACCTCCAAGTCTGGGAAGGGGAGATTTAGATACTAAAAAATCCTACAGAAAACAGATGTTGTTTTTAATGAAGAAGTCACAAGTGTGGATGCAATTATTTCAGCAAAACATGAAAAGAGTGGAGCCAGGAACTGGAAAACCTGGTACCTTTTCAGGATATCACGCATGAAAGGTTAACTACTCTTCACAATTAATTTTTTTTAAAGTTAAATCCAGCCCTTTCAAATGAGCAAAGGAGCTGTTCATCCACAAATTTTGAAACAAATAAAATAAAAAGTAAATCATATCTCAGTTTAATTATTTTCATTATCAACATGAGCAAAAACAACAGTAATCTTCCTCATAGACAATCAGCATTGGCCTTACTTAGAAGTACGCTGGCTGAATATCATACTTAGCACTAATTCAGGAGCCATGGATAAACTTCACAAATATCCTTGGCTTATACAAATATGGTAACTTTTTATTTTTACCATACTTGGAGTTGACGAAAAGAACATACGTTACTCATCAGTCATCATGTTGAATAAATGGTATGTGCTGCTCTGAAGTACCTTAAGATATTATGGATGTTAAAATAATATAAAAAGTACTGCAATTGAGAAATTAAATTTTTTAATGTCCTTTTACTTACTTAGTGATAATGTAACTTCTTTATCCTCGATAGTGCTCAGGTAAGAAGCAAGAAATTCAAAGGTGAAAGTTATGCAATTGCTCACCATTTTATGAAAGGAAACAATAATTACTGTGGATGATGCAAAAAAACTCTTTACTTACTTACATTTATTATTAATGCATTTTATAATTAAAATTTTTAAAAACTCATTTTCTTTCTATCTTATTTATATTTTATGTAATACTCCCTGAATAATAAACAACTTAATCTTTCTTGCCCTATCAGTAATCAGGCGTTTATATGCAGACATACAACTCACTGCTTTGTAGCAGATAAGTAAAGCTGTGAGGGGTGAAATTGTACAGCTCACCCTCCATTGGCAAGTTCCCTGTCAAAATAGTGACTGTAAGAATCTGCATTTGGTCCTCAATGTGAAGTATTTCTCAATGGTGTAACTTCAGTCATGGGCATTACTGTAGCACGGTAAAAAAATATCTGTACAGAACAAGTAAAAACATAAAACTGTATCTCTTTCTCTTGGAAACAAGAATGGGATTTTGAAGAGACTTTAAAAGGTGACATGTTAGCTTACCCTGCTATAGAATATGAAACTGATCGATTTAAATTTATGAATATATAGCTGGTAATGTTCTGAAAGCATTAAGCACCTGACCAGTGACATAGAGAAAAATAACCTATTTTTTATGGATGGTGACATAATACAGTAAATGACTTAATAACAGAAGGAGACAAGAAAAGAGAAGTGACAACAGCAATTCAAAAAATCTCGCAACACAGCCACTAAGTCCTTTGCTACAGATCCATTACTTGAGCAGAAGAAATTGGTGTTGAAGCAACTTCCAGAGCAAGGGTAGAAATCATCATTTAAAAAGAAGAAACAGATGAAAATGAGAAAATAATTTTTGTACTTTTAGTTATCTTGTATGGTTCAACTTTATTTGAATGCATAGTATTAAATTTTATACAATGCATAGCTTTTGCTCTTTACATGCGTTATAATTAATTTTCCGGTAATTCAGAAATTCTCTGATACAGTATTTGCCAGATTACCATGAAATTGATTGGTTATTTACATCACATTTAGAAGCAACATGAGGACTCATGGTGACAGACCTTGTAATTTGGAGCCTCAGCTAAGTGACGACACCTGAACCAGCACCTCCCATTCCAAACTTTAAGGCATTGACAGATTTAACGTGCATCAGCCTGTCTTTTAGTGGCATTAGGACTAAAACCCAGGAATTCAATGGGAAAATGCCAGATATGAACTCATGGCCATGGCCACACAGCTACAGCGGCTATTGGATTACCAAGAGAGTACTGTATATTTATACTTAAGGCAGAATTTG
Source organism: Nephila pilipes (assembly GCA_019974015.1). Classification (NCBI taxonomy): domain Eukaryota; kingdom Metazoa; phylum Arthropoda; class Arachnida; order Araneae; family Nephilidae; genus Nephila; species Nephila pilipes. Next base: position 407,513 of record BMAW01026054.1, read on the forward strand.
AGTAGAATTTGTAGTTATATTAAATTGATTTAAATTCGTGTATTTAATGCTATATAATTATGCCGTGGCTTTTCTTAATTAATAAAAACCAGAATGTAACTTCCACTGACCTCATGTGTGTTATCCATCCCTGGTACATATAAAAAATCACTTATCTTTTGTTTGGTTCAGAGGATTGTAAAAAATTGTAGAAGTTTGTTAAAAGTAATACAAATAGTCATAGTATGTTTCTTAAAGGTCTAACAAGATTATATTTTCATAAGAAACTTCATTTATAGATGAACATTAACATCTTTTCTTGTAACTTAGTTAGAATAGATACAATTAATCCCTTTTTAACTTTCCTGGGGATTGAAGGTACTATTGATAGTATCCTATTAACTAAGGCATTCTGATCTACTTGTGAAAATGATAAATGCTGAAAAGATACCTTCAATAATGATTACATCTTGCATATCTCTAAACTTATGCCAAGTTCATAGTTAAACTATTGAAAAAGCTTTCATAATCCATTCACAAGAGCATTTATTTAAAAAAAAGAAAAGAACTCATAAAATTATTTAAAGGGGTTAGTAAGAAAGAAAATAGAAAGTTAATATCTGATGACTAAAACTAATAATCAACTTCAGAAGGGAATAAGTAAAATATAAATGACTTACTCTATCAAATTCTTCATCAATTTTACTTTTATGCTTGGACACATGCTTTCGAAGGTCTGTAACATGGAAAGGGCAAAACATTGCATTAAAGAACATTATATAGCTACCACTATGTTTACTTAGACAAAAATTCCCCAAAATGGCATGATTCCTTTGAGATTTGATGAACAATAAAATTATACCTGAAAGTGTTTCATCATATTCAGCTTTCACAACAAATTCTCGATTTTGGATAGCATCAAAGTCAATTGTTTGAGAAACCATAGCAGTAAATTTTTCACAATCATCTATTCTTTCCTACATAAAAAGAATATAAAGCTAAGATTTTGTAATTAACCACACTTTAAACATCAAAAAATGAGTAATTTGATAGATATTAAAATATCAAAAAGAGTGTCTCAAATAAACGAAAAAGATGGAAATTGAAGAAATTTATAAAAATAAGTTCCGAAATAATTTTCAAGAACAAACTGTTAATGCAAGAAACACTTAATAGGCAGGTACAAAATTTTTAATAAATGTATATAAGAAACAAAATTGGACTAATAATCTACAATGTAGTTGATTACACATAGAATAAAATAGTTAAAAATACACGAAGTTTAAATAAACCAGTTTTTAGATTACTGCTGTTCCTAAATATTCAAGAAATTCAGGTGGCATTAAATTAAGGTTAATGAGATTTACAATCTTTTAAGATATTATACAATAATACTCAAGTCATTTGACAAAGTAAACTTTAATAATAACAGATTCTACCAACTCATTTTATTATTTTTGCTTATCATAAAATTATTGCCACAAAATGTACTAATTGATAACATAGAAGCAAAAAATTTTAGTAATTAAAAAATAAAATGTAAATGCAAAACAATCAATAATCTTATAACAAAGAAAGATTTTTTTTATTAGATATGAATAATTATTTCAATCATCAATAATATTATGTTGAAAAATATTTACTTTCAAAATTGCTTCATATCTCTTTGGCACTGGAGTTCAACTTCATAATTCATATCTCAATTACCTTATAATGGTTTAACGCTAGAAATAAAATTGAGATTCTTCTGACAGGTCTTCCTGATGGCCTTTATCTATTACTTTTCACAAATGTTCCATTGCATTTAAAAGCTGGAGTTTGAGCCAGCAATTTCATAACTTAAAATAACTGATGATAGAATTGATGAAAGTCACTTCATTTGTTTCTTAAACATATTTTTGTACAATAATTTTTCACAGGTACAATTTATTTGACATAATCCCTTTACAGGAAAAGCACTAGTACACCATGGTTTACAGCAGGAACAAAATATTGTTAATTATTACTTTCATTATGAAAAATACTTTATTACATTATAAATGTTTTAAGCAAACTATTCTGCCTTTTCATTTTTTGTAGACACAAGTGATTATCACCAGGAGGACCATTAAGAAATATAACATATGCAAGTGTTTACTACAGAAACACTTGCATTTAAATTGCTTGATTAATTTCATCAGTTATTTGGGTTTTTGTTTTGAGGATCCACAACTGAAGACTTTAATACAATCTGACTTGAAGTTTTTTGGTTGAACACATTTTGGCTAATTAGATATCATAAATTTACTTAAAATTGTGATCACAAACATTTACAATTTGATGTGGTGGTCCAAATTTTTGAGAAGTGTTACTTTCACAGATTAACTTTTTTTCCAAATAATAATGAAGTGATTTGAATATCATTGGAATATTCTTCATACTTTTTATCTTCATTTAAACATTAAATAATAAGTACAACTAAAAATTCTGATTCATAGAAAAAACTCACTTTCTTGTGAATTAATTAATCTTGTTAAACAACTTTTGAGTCCCTCTACCTGGAAATATTTAAAATAAACAATAATGTTTGCAGATTTTTCATAAAATACTGAAGTATATTTTTAGAGGTGACAAAATTATACAAAACTTCTAATCAAAAATAATTAACACACTTGAGTTGCATAGGATATCTGTGTGGCCAAAAGCTTTTTGAGTATTACAGTATATAAAAACCTAAATAAAATAAATTTTCTTATAATATGTTTAACAACTATTCTAGACACAGTACCTAAACATTGTAATTAATTTAAAAATTCTGTCATGAGCACTCCATTTTTTATTAAAGTTAAAAACAGAAGGATACAAATACTGTTTAAGAAAAGTATCTAATATCATATAAAAGGATTACCAACAAGTTTTATTCAAATCAAAAGATGGAATCTGGTGCCTAGTGTAGTTCAGCTTTATGCAAATTACAGCAAAGTTAAACTGACGCCATATTAGTTTCTCATCAAATCACTGATTTATGCAGATTAAGATGGATGTAAGGGAAGCCCTATCAGCTTCTACTTCCTCTGCTCAATAATATAAATAACTATGCTTGTGTGCTTGTTTGAAGCACATTAGGTTCCAAAGCAGACTTCTGTAATGCCTACCCTTGTAACATCACTTTTCTTTTCTTACATAACATAGGTGATGTTATTAAATTTATTTATAGTACCATTTGTATTATACCTCATTGTGGAACAAGTGGAAAGTCAGTGTTTGCAGGCAGCACCTCGTTTGCTCATCGCATCCTCTATCCTTTACAGGCCTCTCACCCTCCATCTGCTTTAGTCACTGTCTTAGTTCAACTATGAACACAATTATGGCTTCTAATTGAGAAGTGGTGATTGAAATGTTCAAGCTTTACATATGTTCAATAGAGGGCAAAGACAATTCACTCCTTCAAAATGTTTTAAATTTAGGCTGCAATTGTCTTTAAAAGCGTCTGAAGTGAAGGGAATCTGAAGACATTTGTCTCTTTCAAGTTAATTAATGATTTAAAAAGATTGAAAGGATATGAAAACATGCAAGGACAATTGAAGGGTATATGAAACAAGGGCATTTCATCAGTTGCTTTTAAGAAATTCGCAATCACCTGTGGTATTTGAATGAAGAGTCCAGCAGTTTAACAATTTTTATTTAAAAATGTTTATATTGCATCCAAAAAAGA
>BMAW01026058.1:2111-21924 GCA_019974015.1 Nephila pilipes
TATATATATATATATATATATATATATATATATTGATATATACATATATATGTATGTATGTATGTATATATATATATATGTATATATATATATATATAAATATACATATAATATATATAAGCTCTTTTGAATCAGATTGTTTAGATTGTATATCAAAAATTATATACGTGATTATTAGCAATATTTATGACAAGAGTGATAGTTCGAATTAACATTCTATGAAATCTAATTTTTTTATTAGCAATTTAAGTTTAAATAATCATAGAAAAATTTATGTTCTTTTTTACTCAGAAATATCAAATTAGTTATTATGATTTTTTATTTTCAAAGTAATGTAAACAATTCGCAAATGTTCTATGTAAAGTTTTGCAATGAATAGTTTTTGCCACCTAAGGTGCACTTTTTTTTAATAAATATTAAATTACTCAATTAAATATAAGAATTAAAGTAAACAGTGGAAAATCGAGAAAAGGAAAATAGTTAACTTTTCCAATACTAAAGTTAAGGAAATGATAAATTATTTAATTTAATATATTTAAGCTAAATGTAATAAAAATTGAAGCAAATGATAAATTATTAAATTTAATATTAAATCAACTACTTGTAATTAAAATTAAATCAAGCGATAAATTATTAAATTTATTATATGTAAGCTAAGTGTAATTAAATTTGAAGCAAACGATAACAAATTGAAAAGTGATCTGGTACGCCTAAATGCCCCATATTAAACAACGGCCTCTTGGGTAGCTAATAATATCATTTCTGCATGTGATAAAGCTGATTTTCCTATTTATTTTTACAAGAGAAATTTAAATTATGTTAACTATATATATTTGATTATTTCATTGTTTGTTCCTTAAATTCTTGAATTTTTGATAATTTTTTAAATAACTTTTAGGAATTCCCCGCTTTAAATTTTAATGTTCTTTCCTTTATTATAATACTTTCATTTATTATGTTTTGTTTCTTTAAGTGTTTTTCTGGCTGATTGTTTTTTGGGTATTTCCTGAATTTAGTGTTTACATTCTGGCAACAATTTAAAAATACTCTTATAAAGTTTAGTGTCTACATTCTGACAAAGCTTGAAATTTTCCACTTACGAAGGTAGTTGCTGTTCAGTTACGCAGCATATTTTTGATTCATTTTTTCATTTTTTTTTCAAACAATTTTCTGACTTGAATTGAAAGCAATTATGAGTAAATGAAGTGAGAAATTATTCTTTCGTTATTTTGTTTCGTTTTTGTTTTGTAAATTCATAAATTATTTGCATTTATATACATTGCTGTTTGATAATTAATACGCCTAGAGTGTTATATTTCTAAAATCTTGAATTATATCATACGCTTGTAATTCGTAATTAGTAGTTCTTTTTAGTTTTTCATTTTTGCTATTGTTTTTTTGAAGATTTTTTTTTTTTTATTTTATCGGAATTTATTTTTTTAATTTTTCTTTGGATTCAAATTCTATAACATTTTCAATTCATATTTTTTGATGACATAGTCTTTTTTAATTACATCTTTTCTTGATGGTGATAGCTAAATCTATACATCTAAAATAACCTAAACTTAGCAATCTAAAGCCTGTTACAATTTTAAATGTATATATTATTCATCTTTTTTTTGACTTTCAAAATAAAATACAAGTTTTTTAAGTCTAGATCACGTTTTTTAAGTCAACAATATATTTGGTTTCAATAATATTTTACCACCTATATAGCTTAATTGTGTCATTTATTCACAGTAAAACCATATTTTAAATTTTCTGTATGTGTGATTGATAATTTTAATATTCCTTACTTCTCCTTCATTAACAATATATTACCTAAAAATCAGGAACTATACATTTTCATTAAATTAAAACCAATTAATATTATAAGTTCATGCATTACATTTGATAATCTCTTAAATTTCTGCTTAAAAATAATTCTAAATTAAATTAGGAAACAATTTACTATTATTTGCAAATAAAATCAGTATTTTCAGAATAGTTTAAGCAATAAAAACGCAATCTAATCATGTTGGCACATTTTGAGTTAGTGTTCCACTTAATACTTCAAAAATACAATAAATCAATTGCTGCGTTTTTTAAAAGTTCAGAGTATCTACTACAAGAGGAAGTTTCAAAAGAACAGTGACAACTCTAGTAAAAACACCCTATCGTTCAACTAACAAAGGGCAGAGAAGTTCATTTTTCTTCCCATGAATCAAATTCATTTACGGAACAATGATATTCGTTTTTCTTTTCTGACTCAAAGGGCTTCTACAATTCGATACTCTTTTCTGCTCTCAATAAAAGCTAATGAAGCCTGTTATTTGGAAAAATGTGAAGAATCCTTTTAACTCTTAATATTTTTTCTTTAGTGCTAGTGAGAGTCATTGGGCTTATTGTTGCAATGTCGTGTATCTTTTTCGTACAATGAAATTTTTGCTTCAAAAGAAACATGAATTGCATTTTTATAGCCGTCATTCGGAAAATAAATCTAATTCCCTATTGGATGACTGTCATTTCAAAAACCAATGATTCATTTTCTCTTTTCACTACACGTATATGACATACTATTCAGTGTTTCAACTTTTCTTCAGATCTGACTGCATCGTGCAAAGAGAAGACACTTTTTAGCTTCTACGGCTTTACAGAAAAAAAAGTCAGTTCAAAGGTTAAAAAATAAGATATTTAAAAGTTTTCAATAAGTTAAAGTGATATATATTATTTAGATTTAAGCATCACGAAAATTGGTATTTTTCTTCGCGTATTTGTAGAAAGGCACACTTTCAAGATCTATTTTAGTTACTAATATACCTTCAAAAATGCTTATAAAATAAAAATTTTGTGATCAAATAAATATTCTATTAATTTTTAGTTACAATTTCTCAGAATAAGCATTTTGAATATACATCTGTAAAATAAGTGCATAATTTTTCGTTTCCATAGTACTTTACTTATATATATATATATATATATATATATATATATATATATATATATAAGTGCCTTATGCCTTTTTTTACATTTTTATGTTACTTATTCATTTTTTTATGACTTAAGTTAAAAATTATTATTATTTTTTCTTGGATTTCATGTTTACTTGGTTCTTAAGCACTTTCTGTCACGAAGTAGTTAGATACCGTAATCTATATATCATATTCAAATTATAATTATTAATATACATTCCCAAAAAATGCTATAAAATTGGTATAATTCAAAACATTTGATCAATTTTTTTAGTAATATTAATTTATCGCTTTATATTATTAAAAAAAAACTGTCATCAAACTTTTAAATACAGATATTTTACATTGGAGTTTCAGTAACATATCATTATATAATAAATTCCTGAAACATTTATTTTTTATGGATAAAATAAATACTCTATTATAAAAGTTTTGTTATTACGAATATTAAATACATTAATATTTGTATAATATGTTAAATAGTTTTCTTTAATTATAATATTTTAAGCTATTAATTCTTTCTCATTCAGTAAATATTAAATAAAGTACAAACACATTAATAAGAATGAAAATATTATGCATCATTAATTATGCATCTCTTTTACAAAAACTGTATAATTTATTCTTACTTTATGGATATCAAATTTTTAAAACGTTTCTATTCATTAATTAGAGATATTATAATAGACTATTTAATTTAATACAATGAAAATATTTTTTTGGATTAAAAATCAATTAATTTATTTCTTTTCATTTTGTCATGAAATGAGAAAAATATGTTTTGCTTTAATATTGGTATTATATAAAGTAAATAATTGGAGTACACATGCTTGTATAAAATATTAAAAATGAAATCTGTCGGAAATTCTGTATCACAATAAATTCATTTTAGATTTCTAGTGATTTAAGATTTGAATAATAATGAATATCAAATCTTTGATTTGCAATATATATTTATGTACCGATGAATAAAAAAAATATAAAAAACTAAATTTTTACATGTCAATACGTGATTTTTTGTAAATCCAGTTCATTGTTTTTTGATTTTTTCCTGTGAAAATATTTTCAACATGGAAGACACTTTCAATGTGAAGTATATAACAGTCAATCATGTTCTTAAATGAAGGCGAATGTACTCTTTAGCAGAGAAAATTAAAAATAAAATTTCTAACTTATACTGTGTTTATAAATAACTGTCATTCCACTAAGAGCTCTCAACTTCATGCAATATTATCTACGAGTGTAGTACAATAAGTCCTTAAACATTCCAAGAGATGGTAATCGTAGGATCGAAAATGGTTTGTTTTACTAAGCATTATGGATTATTAGACGACTATCTAAGCTCAGTAACTCGTATTCATGATCAAGACGCCTTTTCCCATTCAAAAATTATTTGCCATAACTTTTCAGTCACATGCGACCATCTTCATCTGTTATTTGGGAAAATTTAAAAGAAACTACCCAACGTTTTGATTTGTCCTCGATTACCGGTTTATGTAGATGAATTAAGGTTTCAACAATGGTGAGGACTCTACGCAACAACCAGTCAACTCAAAGCCGAAGCAATCAAGTTTTGACTAGGTAGCACTTGAATATCGAATCTGTTGGAAGTAAACGTAATGATAACCAAGGCACAAATACAAAAGCAGGTTTATTTATAGCAAATAAAAGTCTTACATAAAAGACAGAGCGACAGCGTATGCTTCGTGCTTGGAGACTCAACGCAAGTGGTGATTTGTAGTTCTGAGAACTTCGCCATCCCTCCTTTGCGCGCATGCGCAGCCAGAGCTTACATGGCACGACGCAATCTATTAAATGTTAAGGGAAGGGAAAGCAAATATGCATTGATATCCAGCAATTCTCCGTATCAATACTTATTTCAAACACATACACAACAATGCAATTTTCTAATAAAAATAATGATGCCTTAAAATATAATAAAAGCATTAAGATTAATTACATATGCATGTTATCTAATTAATTTGCTACAAACCTTATGCTTATTACTATTTAAACTTTTTTGTTAATTTATCACCGAGCATTGCATTAGATGGTAAATATTTTAAATTAAACAAACAAACCATTTTTATAAAATTCTCTCGCAAAATTATGATGAATGTCAATATGGTTTGAGCGCGAATGATATACAGGGAGTCTTAGAGCTGATTGATTATCAGTAAACACCACACTTTTCAATGTATCAATCTCTTTTTGTGTAAGTTCATTGAGAAATCTTTGTAGGTAAAGAGTCCCTTTTGTAACTTTTGAGAGACTCATATTTTCTGCATCTGTGGTTGATAATGCAACAGTTCGATGTTTTCTTGAAGAAATCGCTCCTTCAGAATTCTTGAAGACGCATCCTGTGCGAGATTTCCTGTCGTTGATATCTGAATCCTAGTCAAAACTAACAAATATATAAATAGTTTTGCACATTCTTTGTATAACATACCTTGATTTTTTTGTTCCTTTCTAGTATCTTAGGAATATTTTTGCTGCGTTTTTCATGGATTGTTATTAAACTGACTAAGAAAACTGACAGCGTAAATAATGTCTGGTCTTGAGGCAACAAACAGATATATTAGAGATCCAATTAAAGATCAGAATTATATGATTTTTCCAATTTATATTTTTCTTCTTTATTCTATAGAGACATCTTTTTAGTTAGTTTAATATATTCATGCGAGTTGCAATATTTTTGCATCTAGAATTTTGTACTTGTGCAAGATATCATGAATGTACTTTGATTGAGATATTGTTAAACTGTTTTTATATTGTTTGAATTCAATACCTAAGCAGTAAATGAATAGTCCTAAGTTTTACATTTTGAAAGCTTTTGCTAACTCACCACGAATATTTTCATAAACGTTTTTGCTACTTGTAAACACTATTAAGTATACATCATATACAATGATGACTGCTTCTGCAGAAAATGATTTCATGGGATAAACACATTTATCAGAGTTAAACGATTTAAACTCAAGAGGTTTAGTTTAGTGTCCAGTTTGTTGTATCACTGTCTCCCTGATAGTTTGAGACAATAAAGAGGACGTTTTAGTAAACAAACGTGATCTTTATCAGGAGAAACATAAAATTCTTCTGGTCGCTCCATAAGGATTTCTTCATTCAGATCTTCATTTACGTATGTCATCACAAATTCTAATTGATATCCAGTAAGGTTATTTCAACTGGTAAACAATAATAGTTCAGAACGAACTTAATCTTGCAATTTCTTATTTAAATCTTCTCCAGGTTTTTGAGAACATCATTTTGCAACAATTCTTGCTTTTAATTTTTCAACAGTTCCATCATCTTTGGACTTAATTTTTAGAATCCATTTTGATCTTATAACCCTTTTATATTTGGGAGTTGAATCTAATGTCCATACATTTTCTTTAATTAATGCAACAGGTTCTTCCTTCATAGCATTTTTCGATGCTATTTTGTTCGGTCCAGCGAGAGCCTTTTTTAACGATCGGGTTTGCTTCAAAACAAACCGTAATTATAGAAACTTGTCCATATTCTTTTCTTAGACTACCTATTTTGATTGTTCTTAAGCTCTTAGGCTTTCCAGGAGGGTTACGACAAACGATTCTATCCAGAGGCATGACGTCAGCTATCCGAAGCTTCCATTTCTGTTTGGAAGTCCGATGACTTGCTTCTCTTTTTAGTAATATCGCCAAGGTCAAATGACTTGTCTTCGCTGAGCGTAGAATTTCGGCTTCATAATTAAAGGTAATGAATTCCCTTTCTGACGCTGGCAGATGGTTTTCAAATTCTTCAATAAATCTCACATCTCGGCTTGATATTATTTTTCTGGTTTTCTAATCATACATACGATATGACTTCGATTCTGCTGAATATCCGATGCTTTTCAATTATTTATTCTTTATATATGATTTTTATCCGAATATTTTAAAGTATGACACACATGACTTGTTGCGAAAAAAAGTGTTCGTGTGAAGTTGAATCTTCAATGCTCTTTTTAGGCGAGCGATTACGAATGTAAATGGAATAATATATAACTTCCACTCAGAAGTTAGAAAAAAGTTTCGAATTCTGAACGGAAATATTCTAATCCATTATGGGTATGAAGTGCTTTAATTTTTTTCCCTGTTTGATTTTCAACTGAAGCTCTTTATAATTTAAAAAGGCCTTTTTCACTTTATTTTTAGTTTTCAAGAAATTTATTACTATATATTTTTGTGGCCACGGTAGCCTTGTGGTCATGGCTTTCGATTCGTGGCAGGTGGTTTTCGTTGAGTCGCTGGTTGCTAGTTCGTGCCTTGGCCGCTAAAGACCCGTCGTGTAACCGGGGCTGATGCACGTTAAATCTGTCGTAGCCTAAAGTAATTCCATTGGCCTGTTGAGGAAATTAGGAGACGGGTGCCAGGTGTTCTCGTCACTTGAACGAGGTTCAAAATTACAAGATCCGTCTCCAATACCCCTCGTGTTGATTCTATTCGACGCTAATAAAAAAATAAACTAAACTAATACTATATATTTTGATTTATCCTCAATGAAAGTAAAAAAAAATATGAGCCTACAAGTGAATGCACTCGCATGGTCCACAGACGTCAGAATATAAAAGTTCTAAAAAATTTTTACTTTTGAATTTAGATTCTTTTGGAAAAGGGGCAACAGCCTGTTGTGATTGAATGCAGATTTTACAGTCCCTTTACAGAATCTTTGACATCAAAATTTAATCCTCACATAATTCTTTTAGTCTTTAATTTCTTTAGATCTCATTCAATTAAATGTCGAAATGTTTCATGCCATTTTTGAAATTAGAAATAAATGCCATTTGATTTGAAGTTGAAATACCCTTTTACGGTACCAGTTGTTATCGTTTCAATTTTCGGTATCACGTGGTATAAATACATTTTGCAGATCTTTGTCATTAGAACAGTTCCACTGGCTTCAAATACTTTTGCTTCTTCTTTAGAGAAAATAAATGAACGAGTGTTCATCGGGGCTTTTGATGTTGATAAGATGGTTGCATTTTTATTCCGGTACATATAGCACATGTTTACATACATGTCCGGTACATAGTTTAGATGGTTGCATTTTTATTCCGGTACATATAATAGCACATTCTTGAGAACTGTTCTGGAATGTTTAGCATTTTGAACAGTAATGCTAACTGAACCTTTGCCGGTTACTTTAGTAGTTTTATCATCAGCTAGTTTCACGAAACAGTTTGTTTCTTTACTTATTTTGTTGAAAAGCATTTAATCGTTGCACTTATGAGAGGTCGCTCCACTATCTGAACACCAGCGGGAAAAATGCTCTCGATCTGGGCTTTATTATGGCACACAGACGATGATGGATATTCAACAGATTTCACTAACATCAACTAGTCTTGATTTGGCAAAGTGTGTTTCCTATCGAATATTTTTTTTTGCTACATTTGGATGTTTTATGTCAATACTTTGAGCACTAATTACACTTCAGATTTCTAAAACACTTCTGATTCGCTGTTTTGATTTGGCTTGTATTCTAATTCTCGAAGTTCGTTTTTGAATACTGGTTACCATTTCTTAATGAATAGTATTAAGCACACTGTGTGATGCAAGATTTATCTTTCTTTACTTGCTACATATTCTTCCAACAATTTTATTTTGAGAATTTCAGTATTCGGTAGTTCGAAAATTTCAAGATTCTGTTAATATAATAACTGTACCCGTGAGCGTCAATGTGTTACCATTCAAAGAATCTCGAGCATATACCTCCGAATAACTATATTTGAATCTCATCTGGATCGGTTAAATGGAACAGACGCTAGAAGTGCAGATGTTGGCAAAGATTTTTTATGACCACCCTGTATATATATATGTGTGTGTGTATTATATTGAATATAATTATTATTCCACATAGTATTCCTAAGAATCGATGAATCACTATTATGATTTATACTGATATATGAAAAACATGTCTTGAGGGTATAAGAGTAAAATCAGAAATAAATTATTTTTATTTGAGGACTTAACATACAATGTGTGTTATGTAAATCATGTAAGCCTGATTTCAGATCCATGTTGATAACAGCATCTTGTAAATACATCTCTGAAAGACGAAATTCGTGTGACATATATTTATTTTATCTAATTTATTTTAAGGTAGAGAAATGTTTGTGGAAAGCCTATTTTAACTAATTACTATGAGGTTCATTTTTCTCTTTTAAAGCAAAACTGCATTTAGTCAAAAATTATGAAACATGTATTAATTTTTGGATCGCGATTTTTTTCGTTATAAATAAATTGCAAATATCCACGTTTTCAGAATTTAAAAATATATAAGATAATTAAAAATAAAAATGTTTTGTTTCATATGATCAATTATATGCTCTTAGATGGATAATGTACCTTAAATATAGAGAGAAAATGCTGAAAAAAATTATCATTAAAAAGAGTCATTGATAGTTGAATTTTGAATCATCTAGTACAAATTTCAAAACCTTTCTAAAAAGAAAGGGTCTCAAAGTGTTCCTATCCATTTCAATAAATAAATTTAACTTTAATTTTAAGTGATCCCAGAGGACTTTGTCTGTGTTAACAATTTTACGAAGGAAACAATATACCTGGAAATAAGTTTTCAAACTTATTTCAGCTTTCTTATTCTTTTAGTGTGATGAAGACTTTTATTTTGAATCAAATTTAAATTTGCGAAGTGTTATTACTTTCCAAATTCATTGATATTTTATGGATGCTGAGGAATTGCTGAGATAAAAATTTTAATTGGAATATTTCAAATATTGACATGATTTATTTTGCATTATAGATAAATGATAGAGATACTCAAGCTTCTGCAAAACTCCTTTCGTTACCAATATTTTGTATAGAAAAGTTAAAATGTAAAAATAAAACACCTTCTAATCACTAATTTTGATTTAAAAATTAAAAACTGAAGTAGAGTACTCAGTTATTAAAATTGAACTGTAGTGGATATTAAAATATCATTCTTGTTACATTTTAAGTTAAACAGTTCATTCCTCTCAATTTAAAAATAATTCTTGCTATTTCAGGTATGATAAATGTAAATCGGGTAGCTTCCTTTATAGAAATATTCAAGAGATTATTTTGAAATTATCATTACATTTGAAAATATGTTTTAGGAATTATGTTAAAATCGTTACTATATTAACTGTTTACAACACATTTTTTATCGTGTTTAATTGTAGAAGGGCAAGATTCAATGAATAAATTATGATTCTGCATTAAAAAGCAACATAAGTATTTATGTTTCGCTTCGGTGTTTTTCCAACGTCAAAATCTTGCTCAAATAAAAAGTTTTAATCCATTAATTTAATATTTATTAGCTCATTGTACGAAGTTTAGGGGTCTCAATAACTAGAATCAAAGTAATAATTAATTGTTTTTAGAATTCAAGTACAGTTTGGATAAAAACATGTTCTATATATTTTTTTGATTTTTTTACACTTAATCTTAATCCAAATAATGCATTCGAAATTTATTCATGACACTTATTAATAAGCATGTATATACTTTTGTTAGGATGTTAATTTCTTTCTTTCTTTAAAATATTATGCATTTAGGATAATTTGTTTCTGAACTTATTAGTTGCTATGTGATTTTATTCATAACATAATCTATTCTTTGTAATTTTAAGTTTATTTTTAGCACCAATGTTTTATAATAATATACCTGAAATGAATGTTTAAAATAATAAACTCACTAAGAATGCATCACAATAAGATTAAGTCTTTAGCTGAATGTTGTCATTATTTTTCTTCAATTGTGAACGCCTTTACTTGGAAAGTTATAAAATATCCTAAAATAGTATAGCTTGTTTGTGACATATTTCAATTAAAACTAAATTACACACACACACAAACACACACACACACATATATATATATATATATATATATATACATATATGAAACGAGTGGTGATGTAAATATGCTTTAAGCTAACGATGACAACTTAGTACAACTATTATACAAATTTATTAACCGTCTTTCACATGGGGTGAATTATAAACACTACAAACATTCAAAAACTTCCAATAATGCCCTGGAGAAGAATGCGTTCCTTTCTTTTATGCCACTCCAATGGCACACTGGACCGCTTGGCAAATCTGAATATTTACCAACAAGGAAACTCTGGTGCCAGCATCCAGCCGGGGCATGAAATATCATTTCAAAACAAAAAAGGTTTATATGAACTTGAAATACATCTGTAAGAAAAGAAAAAATAGACGCACCAAGAAGCAGTTTTCCAAACGAGACAAAAATTGGAGGGTATGAAAATTATGTTTAGGATAGAAAATGATAGAAATATTATAACAATTGAATGATTTATTTCAGAGAATCATAGTTATATACAAAGTAACGAGCATAATAAAGAGTTGACCCAACTCTAGCCTGGATGCAAGCTACCATGCGAAGTGGTATAGAGTGATAAAGCTCCCTGATGGTCTCCTGTGGTATTTCTTGCGAAATTTGCTCCATGAAGGGCTAGGTCATCAACATTTCCTCGCAGATGCAGTTGCCTTCCCATCATATCCCAGACATGCTCGATTAGGAGAGAGATCTGGCTGGTCAAGGAAGTGTTTCACAAGATTTAAGACAGTTGATAGCAACACCAGCCGTATGTGATCTAGCATTATCTTGCTGAAAAATAAGACCAGGGTACTGCAGAAAGAACAATAACAAGACAGGTCTCAGAATGTGTTCGACGTACCGCTGTGCTCTAAATGTGCCTCTAATGATTATCAAAGGGGACCGGTTATCAAGGGAAATAGACACACAAGACCGTAACTCATGATTAAGAGCCTGTGTGGCTCCTGGGCGTCTCCAGACGCATCTCCTATCATCGTTAGGACACTAATGGAAGCGGGATCAGTCTCTACACACACCAGTCAGCATCATTCTAAACTGAATGAGCCAAGAACCACTCTAATCTGGCTCGACAGTGAGCAGGAATGAGTAGCAGGTGGCTCGGTTCGAATGTAGATTTCACTCTATCAGAAGTTTGTGAATAATCATGGTGGGCACTCGTGTGCGGGTTGAATGTCTGATGGTTGGTAACGATGAATCATGTGCTGTGACAGCTGATATGATAATCACTCTGTCCACCGATCTGCTGTGGCCCTATGTTAAGCGCTACCATCATGACGCTGAAATCTGCCAATGTCCCCTCATTCTTGCCAGCATCTTCTAATCGTTTCGACTCAAATGACGAGATATTCTCCAATTACCCCCACCTGCCTCTTTCAATCCAATGATACGTCCCATTTCAAACTTCTTTTCTCTACTTTCTTCTTCCTTCAAAAGACATTTTTTCAGTCTTTGAAAAGTATTCTTAATCGCAATCCAACAGAAAATTTGACTATCAGATTGAGAATCGCTTTTTATATAAATCTGCTGATTGAGTAGCTCCAGTGCGCTGTAGCTCCCACTTTTCATTCATTGGACATCAAATTTTACTCATTTCTATGATACGTCTTAATGTCGCTGCGTATGAAATTTCATTACAAATTCTACTTGGTGCGTTTTTTTTTTTTTTGCTATAGAGTGTAAAAATTAGTTGCATAAAGAATATAAGAATAGTAACGCAATCAATAATGAGAAGTAAAAAATAAGATTTCAGATTTGCAATAAAAGTATTTTAATATTTTTACTATTCAATAGGTAATACAGCAATTTTTGAAATGTGTCTTTTTACAATATTACCATTTTACAATTTTAACTGCACAAATCAATTTTTACTATCAGTACCTAGGAATATTTAAACCATTTTTCACATTATCCAGTGAACTATTGGAAGATTATCCTCCTTTAGCGATACAACACTATTAAGTTTTAAATTTGATTTATCCCAATGCCCTTTACTACGCGCTTGTAAATTGTTAAGACAATCCTTTCTCCATGATTTCCAAACATATTGTACAACTTCAGCAATTTTTCTATATTTATCAAGTTTATTGGTATTTACAGAACATAAATCTGGTTCAAAAATTGCACTAATAGCTCAACTGATGAGAAAGTGAGTAGGCATTAAGATTTCAAAGTTTTCAGCTTAAGTTGAAAGGGGAATGAGATGTCTCGAATTCAGAATTCCCTCAGTCTGAACAGTTATAGTGATGAATTATTCTAGAATCAATGATAACTTACCAATAGTCAATCTTAAATGAAATTTAAGTGATTTAACTCCAGCTTTCTAAATTCCTCCGCAGTTGGGTGATCTGAGTGGTATAAATTTCCAATGTACCCTTACAACGGGGAGAGAAAACTGACCACCCTCTCATCCAGTTGCATTACGAGATTATGTAACCTTTTCAAATCCTTTGATGCTTTTTATGAAATTTGCGGCATTTTCTGATAACATGATAGCACATTCACCATGACGAGCGAAAAACTGCTTTAAGGTAGCGATGAATGCAACTGAAGATAATCCGGTCACAAATTCCAAGTAACTCCTCGAGCTGCCAGACACAAAAATAGTCACATAAATTTTAAGAATTCCCTTCCGCTTATTTTTAAATTTAAAAAAAGCCCTCAATAGTCTACACCAGTGTGGAAAAAAGGAAAGGTTTCTGTCACTCTCTCTTTAAGTAAATTACCCATGATTTGAGTAGCTGAAATTGGCTTATGTTTAAAATAAGTAAAACAATTATGCACGATTTTTACTCAAATATTTCTACTGTTATTTGGCCAAAATTGTTGCCTTATAAAGTGAAGTAAAGACACTGGGTCCTATATGTAAGAACTTCTTATAAAAATATTCCAATATCAATGTTGTAAGTGTATGACGTTTTGTTAAAATAATAAGGATGTTTAGCATTTTCGCTTAATTCTGAATTGACTAATCTTCCTCCAATATGCGAAACTTGAATTTCATCTCGAAAAGGGTTTAAAAACTTCAACTTACTTTTATAGGATACACTTTTATCTTGTTTAAAGACTTTTATTTGTGCACCAAATTGTTGTGATTGAGCATGCTGGAATAAAACATCACGAGCATGCTTCAGTTCTACATAGGTAATAAAATGATCAGCTAAGTTTTTTTTCTGTAACTTCAGCAGGAACCTAAATATAAACTTAGAATTCCAATTAATTTTAAATAACTATTTGAAAATTCACAAAAATTGTTAAGAAAGTTGTCAATTCTAAATTGTACATAATTATTTACGATTGGCTTCAGTTCTTATGTAAATCTGGGATTAATATTAAAAAATTCCTGATACTTTGAAAGGTTAGTGTCAATGTGAAGCAACTCCGGTTCCAACCACCAAAGTTTGTTTCCAATTAGCTCATCTGCAGAAAGACTTCTTCGCAAGGGATCAGCTGGATTGACATTGGACTTGATGTGTTGACATTTAAATTCGCTTGTTAGATCTGCTATTCGAACAACTCTATTAGTAATGAAACGCTTTAAAAGATGAGGTTGTGTCCGTATCCACGATAACTCTCTTGTAGAGTCAGTGTCGAGGTGCACGGCATTAACACCGAGTTGCATTTCATTTAGAACCTTGTTTACCAGCTTCGATAATATTACAGCTCCCAAAAGTTAGAAGTGTGGTAGTGTAACACATTTTATTGATGCCACTCTAGATTTACTGCACAACAAATTTGCACTCAAGTTCCTATAATTATATTTGCTTGGACATAATTGCAAGCTCCATTGGCCTGGTCTGATGCATCCGAAAATCCATGAATTTCTACTAGTGCATTATAAGTTGGAATTACACAACGAAGAATGTTCAAGAGCTTGATATTTTGGAGATTGCGAATGAAATCTTGAAATTTATTTTTTCCTTGTTGGGGACTTCTGCATCCCAAGACAGTCCCAACAATTATAATTTCTGTATGAAGACTTTAAATGTCACAAAAAAAGGACAGGTCAGACCCAATGGGTCATATAACTTTTCAAGGAATTACAACATTGTCCATTTGGTAAGGATTGATAGAATATCTTTGTTGTCAAATGTAAAAAGAAAATTGTCCATTTTATGATCCCAAGATAATCCCAATGTTTTCATTCAAGTATGTTCATCACTTCCAACGACATATTTTTGTCATCAGTAGAGACTTGTGAAAGGAGTCCATGAAACTATTAGAACATCATTTATAAAGATGCATTCCACCTGCTTTCATTATGCAAATTAGCAGTTGCGGAATCTGAATCACTTTTTTTAAGTCTGGCGCACCACTAAGAACATCATCAATGTGAAACTCATGATTGGACACAGGTGTTGCTAAGGGAAAATTGCCATTTTCATCTTCTGCCAATTGAAGAAGGGTTCGACGGGCTAGAAACGGAACAAAGGTTGTCCCATAGGTCGGAGTCGTTAAAGATATGTTTTTATGGGAGAATCAACAGAATTTCTCCAAACAATTCGTATAAAATATGTTGTTGCGAAGGGTGAATCTTCACCTACCTATACATTTTTTCATATCAGCTTGAGAAACAATGATGTGTTTCCGAAATCTAAGAAGAGAAGACCAAAGTTTGCACAGTTCCACCCTTGAGTAAAATGTTATTCAGCGATATGCTGTTAAAAGTCTTGGCAGAAGCATTAAATACTAGGCTTAATTTAATTGTACTTTTATAAAGCCTACTTGCAGCTTCATGAGGAATGTATTAATGCGGATTTGGAACTGACCGAGGTTTTTATATTCCACCAGAAATTCATTATATAATTGTCCCATGACTGGGTTTTTATTTATTCGAAGCAAAGTGCTATTAAGTCCCCTTCCTCTAACAGAAAAATCTTGGGAAAACCCAAGTTCCGCTTTATCTTACTCTATTGGCATATGGACGATATAGTGATGATTGCAATCTCCAGAGTGAGTAGCATCAAAGCGTTCTAGACAGTATTTCAGTTCCTTATTGACAGGTCGTTTTCTGGTAATGCTTCAACGCACTGGTATCACTTTGCACACTTCAAGTAATTAAATATCCAAAATATGTGTTTGGGAGCAAGATCTTTTTATTGATTGTAATTTGACTGTGTTTTTAAATTTAAAAAAAAAATGTTTTTGCTCCGAGCAATACACAAACTTTCGGAGGCTCGAAAAATCGAGTCGTCCATTGTGATTCCTGTGGGTAATTGCATGTTAGAAATATTTAATCGATGATGGTGAGATGGTGTCAAATCAGTAATTTTTGGAACCACTAAAAATTCAATATCTGTTACAAAATAACGCTCATTGTTAGAAAATACTTTGTTTATTTGTTGATCAACTGTTACTAAAGAGCCATTTAATCCGCCGACTGGAACATTTTTTTACGTCCTTTTAATCCTAAAAAAATAGCGGAATCATTTGGTATAATCTAAGCTTGAGAAGCGCTGTATAATATCACTCTACACTGTTTATATTCTCCGCAGTTATCTTTCACGTAAATAGATGCAGTATCAGAAGAACATATGTTGTTTTTGCTTGGGAAACAAAATTCTGAATAACTTTTTCGCTTCCCGTAAGCTTAATCAAATCATTTTCATCAGTTGATGAAGACGCTTGGGGAGAAGAAATAGGAGGAGCACCATTTACGCATCAATAATTACATACACAAGACGATTGATTAATATGTTGATCTGAAATATTTTTTTTTTCTTCTATGCAATAAAGAATGATGTTTAATACAGTTCTACAACATTAATTATTAATTTTTGTTATTTTACTCGTAACATAATATTAATTTCTATAAAAAGTATTTTCTTTTGAATACTTATTGATTAACGGATTGTAGTAATATAATTGCAAATAATTATTTCATTATTTGAAACTTTATCAACATATGCTATTTTAAAATTTTGAAGTTATGAAATGTATTTTTCAATTTATAAATTTTTGTACTACTTTTAGTTTTCAAATTTGTTTTATTAAAATCTTTATTAATATAGCATTTTGCATTCATTAAAAGCTGTTATAGGTAAAAATGTTTGATATCAAGTCTATTGGTAACATTGTTGTTGGATATTAATGCATATTTACTGTACTCTACCTCTAGTTTAGAATAGAAAGCGCAATGTTAGTTGGGGCTGCGCTTGCACATAGAGCAGATGAAGTAGTCTTTAGAATTATTACGTCACATTTACCTGACCTCCAAGCGTATAGTATCGCTGCTGCGTTGTCTTCTATGTATTTTTTATTATGTGATATTATTATGTCACTATAAATAAATATGCTTTTGCTAGTATACTATGGTAATCACTATGTTAGTTTCAATAATTATTAATATCACTAAGACTTCATTTCTAAATAAATTAGTTACTATTAGAATTTAAAAGCTAATAACCTGTACATATATTTAAATTATAAACATAATGTTCTGTGATATTAAATTACTTTATGAAATAACTTATTTAATAAATTTGAGAAAAAGATATTTGCTTTCCAAACCTTATTAAAAATAAATTGGTTTTCCAGTGGAGTTGAAGACAAAACAATATCCTACTTATCATTAAAAAATTTAATTTTTTGCTTTAATGAATGTTCTACAAATATTTGTTTATAATAATCTTTGATAATCATAGTAATTCAATTTTGAAACAAAACAATATTAGAGCTCTATATCTATAAATGGAAAATCAGCTACCTGCTTCTTTCAATAAACAAAAGAAAAAAAGCATATAAGAATATTGCTACTCATTTTTAAGTAGCTTTCCTGGAAAAAAAAAAGAAAACATATACTGTTCCGAATAAAACTAAAATATCTTTAAACGCTGATACAGTATTTTCGTCCATTACTATTCAACGAAAGAGTTCTTGAAGTAAATAGACGGTGAAGAACGTTTTGCAAGTCAAATTCAATTACGTTTTACGCTTTAATCCACACCTTGGAAATCAGATGAAGCAGTAGCTTTGTAAGGGAGTCTTAAAATTTTTGTGTACTATATTGGTCCTTTTCACTCATTTCCTGTAATATGTCCTTGGTATGTAAGGTAGAAAAGTTTGCCAAATTGTGTAAACAACAGAAAGCCCAATAGTTAAATACCCATCTGTATTCAAAAGTAGCAAAGCTGTACCCCTTATTATTTAGTAACAAAGGAAACTACTTTTTCCTTCACTTTCAAAGAAAATAACACAGAGAAGATTTAAGCATTTGTTTTTATACGTATTTTACATTTCCCACAAATGCTGTGCAGAAATTCTGTTTAGTGAATAAATTATTTGCAAGTAATGCAAATTTAAACATCTTTTTCAACTCAAGTATTTTTGTACAAGCCAATATATTTTCCAACATATTTGTAAATATTTTTTGCTAGATTTAAAATTAAAGGTTCAATAATCGAAACAGCTTTAAAAATGATTCAAGAGTGATTTATTCCTTTTTTCAATTATGTGCACAAAACCGATAACTTCCGCTTGGCTAAAATAACTCATTTTTCATTAATTCATAAATCTAAAAACAATATATTTCCCAAAATTAGATTTATTTTTAGTTTTACTGTAAATAGCAGAATTAGTTATTTAAATTGTTCTAAAAATAGAATGAGAAGTTTTAATACATTAAACGAAAATAAAATGCTGACAGTAAAATTAAATTCAATAAAAGAAGTAAATAAATTATTTTCGTATATTTATTTAGAATTTGCTGTTTGAGGTTTGTTCAATAAGTCCTTAGAAACTCCTAGTAATGGTGCTAGTAGTATCGAAATCGGTTTGTACTTAGTAAGCCTCATGGCTTACTAGATAACTCTCAAAGTTTCAGCTAATCGTATTCATGATCATAACGTACTTCGTACCTCAAAACAGTTTCGTCTTATCATTTCCTGCGGATGAGATCATATTTCCATCAATAGAGCAGATTCACAGGAAGCAACCCATTATTCTTATGGTTTCTTGGTTTCCGGTGTATATTGATGAGTTCAGGTCTCATCGATGGTGTGAACTCGACGTCAAATAACATTGACAACTTAATGCAACCACAATCAAATTTTTATTTTCTTACAAAATAAAAACTGAGTTATGAATAATTGTCAAATTTGTTTCAGCTCCTTTTAACAGATGGCAGCACACAATGGTAACAAAAAATTACCTAAACGATATCATCTATTTTCAAATACAAATACTTTTTGAACCACTCTCGTATATTATGATTAACTGAACCAAATTCGTAAGTTAATAAATGCTTGAAACGGCAAGATAACAAATGATGGCTGTGTAACATCATAACATCTGTTCCAATGTGACCTATCCAATTAAATTGTGGCTCCGTAAACATTTCTAAAAAAAAGCTCAGAGAAAAGGTTTCACGATTAATACACGAAGGACATTTTTTATAATACAAAATTTCCATATTAATTCTTGTACTCGTGTATTACCTAGTATTAATTAATATTTTGAGGCGTTTATTTTGAAAGATATAGAATTTTAAATTCGAAGGATTTATTTTGAATAACCATATATATATATATATATATATATATATATATATAAAGAGAGAGAGAGAGAGATGACAACAAATAATTCCAAGGCTCCAGATGGTTTAAATATATTTCATTTTTCTGCGCGCCACGTGAACTTTTAAATTTGCCAAGAAAAGAGTAAGAAAAAAAGAAAAGGAAAGTGTCTGGGAAAGTAAAAATGTCTATTGGTGTTTTTCGTAGAAACTATGCATCATGTAACAAATGTCTGTGAAATACTTGAAATTGATTTAGTTATACTCAATTTTAAATATTAGTTATTCTTATATTTTATACTCTATTTTCAATATTAGTTATTCTTATTTTTATACTCTATTTTCAATATTAGTTATTCTTATTTTGTATACTCTATTTTCAATATTAGTTATTCTTATTTTTTTATACTCTATTTTAAATATTAGTTATTCTTATTTTTTATATTCTATTTTCAATATTAGTTATTCTTATTTTTTATACTCTATTTTCAA
>BMAW01026059.1:0-43239 GCA_019974015.1 Nephila pilipes
ATGTTATTACTTCGTTCGGTTACGTATTATCTTAAGTGGAAATATTGTATCCTGCAACTTCTTGTAAAATCATACTTTGCCTCCAGTATATCGTTGGCCGGACGAATACAACCCAGACTACGAGTATAGATTTCCTGAAATGGTTTTGTTCTGAATTTTTAACAGCTTTTTTCTACGTTTGATAGCCTATAAACAAAATCATGAGTAAATTACCAGAAGTAAAAATCTTCGTTTAACTATTTATACGTATGATTCTACCCAAGAAACTAAAACTTAACTGCAATTGATTCGATAGACCTCCGGGAGATATTTCAAATGTTATTGAGACTAAATCAAAGTGAATATAAATGGTAAGAAAATTTTCTTATTCGTAGATAATCACTTATTTACATGAAGAAATTGTTATTTTTTTTGTAATGCAATACAGACTGATTAGAGATTGCAGGTCCTCTTGGAAAGCCTGTTATAGCGTATAAATTCTCTATTATTAACTTTAATTCTAGCATTCTATTTTGTTTAATATTGTATGTATAAGCATATACAAGGCGAAATATTTACTGATATAAAATAAATTAAAATTATTAAAATAATTAATATTAAATAGGAAAAAACTGTGCTGATTTAATATAACAATTACACTTTATTATTAAGTGTTCCATTAACTCCTAAATGGATTAAATCTAGAAGTCATACACCATTATATGTTAAGAGCAAATTTAATATGAGCTTTAAATTCAAGTTAGGCCCCAACAGAGAAATTTAAGAGTAGCGCTCCAGTGGTTTGGCGACTTTCCAAGAGAGAAAGGAACAGTTTAAGCGATAATCTCCCAAAAATTGGCGGCCCTGGAATCATTTACTGGGAGCAGAGGAGCAGAGAAATGTTCTGACGATCGATCCGCCACATCGACGTGAAAGGATTTTTTATCCATTCATTTCAACTGTAAGGTTCCAATAACCCTAAAAGAAATCATGCCTTCAAATCAGCCAAAACGGCGACGGTGGCGATTTTCAAATGCGCGCGGAGCAATTTCGGAATTCTGTTATCAAAGTACACCAAGTTTACCCGTCAGATTTACTTGACATTACACGAAATTTACCTAATATTTCTGAGAAAAAGAACAGTTTCGTGTAATATATAGGTTTAGTGACTTAGCTTTTTAAATACTTAAGTCATTCTTTTTTATGGGAATAAAAAATATAGAAAAACATGTGACAAAATTATATTTTCAACAGGAAGTAAACAATAGCATTTACAAAGACAGATAAGTTTCTCGTTGTATAAACTAACCTAAAGAAAGTACTTCAAAATGCACGTGTCTCAAAATGTATCCTGAGCCTTATATAAAAGAATGGTGAATCATAATTTCATCATCATACTGTAAGAGAATAGCGTCACAAACCCTAATATGTAATTTAATGCTCTAAGAATAAGATAGAAAATAAACAATTTCCAAATTTTAATGAAAGTAGCTTTAAAGTAGTAATTCTTTTTCATCAAAATTAGATTTCAAATTAAAATAAATCAATACCTCACACAGAAGAAAAATTTCATAATTTGGAAGATTTTGAAAAACCTCTGTGAAGATTCATTTTCATTTCCTAATTTGTAATTTCGACAAGCGTAAAACCTCATTTTGAAGGATCTCTCACGTTTATACAAAATATTCCCTCCCACAAAAATGTAAAAACAAATAAATATCAATATTAAAAAATATAAAAATAACTGGACCTGAAGGGCTTGTAAATCTTAATAAAGATATTACAATATGGGCATTTAAAGATCGAAAAGAAAAATTGATTTTTCAGGTGCCAGCATTAAGAAAGAAGTTTTAAGAATCAATTGATACTATTAAACTTCAAAATATCTTGAAGAAAGTTCAGGTACTTAGACTATTAAATTTGCTTCAAATTTTTCGTTTAAAAAGATTTATATGTTTAATACTAATTCCTCTGAAGTGGAGAATAACAAATCATCAGAAAATCATACCTCCCATGCATTCATTTCCTTCGATGTGAAGCTGAAGCCACTTGCTTTGGGGCAGCATCGGTAGAAGGAGGAATGTCAGTTTGTGAAAGCTAACAATGAAAATAAATACATCATAATTTGAAATTAAAATAACATAAACAATTCATATCAATTACAAGCTTTCATATAAGGCTTGAATTAAAATAATCATAAATCATATCACCAACGTCCTAAAAAATGAAAAAAAAAAGGTATCCCATAATCGACCACACAATTTCGGTTTCTTATGGCAATGCCATATAAAGTAATTTTTAACTGGCTTTATTCCGTCTTTAGATTAAAATGTTTTTTTTTAAAGAATCCACTTTTACATTATTCATATAATTTAAATTTTATTTTCAAAAGTATCTTTATACAACCGAAGAAATTTGCTTCTCTTATAAAGCATAAGATTCTTATAAATTTTCAATTTGTCCAGTTTTGGTAATACTATAGAAAAAAATGTATCCATATCCGAACCGAATAAATGTCAGTTTAATATCAAAATTTGCGTTCTGAGTAATCTCTAGCTAAATGTTTCTTCTCAACGGAATAAAAAATGTATGTTTGAAAATCATATCCTTACCATTTAAACAGCTAAAATAATCAACTCAAGGCAAAAACGTCTGACTTTTTTTTTATCAAGTTGTTTTTAAATGCTACAATTTTTCTTAAAAGAATAAAAATAAAATAATTCATACATTAAATAAAATATTCAGTGATTTTAAAAGGTGAAAAAACAGATCTTTTTTAAAATTAAGATTAATAAAAATTAAGTTTTAAAATATTGTGTATACGATACATTTGACTGAAAGGTGAATAACTTTATCAACAGTAATTTGAAAACTACATTTTTATTTCTTTCTTTCTATCTCCGTCTTAGTTTTCTGATTGAAGTGAAACTCGCCAATTTAACTTTGTTAAACTCCATCCCACTTTCGGCTGCTTTTTCTGCTTAAATGTTTTACATACATTGTTTGATAACTTCAAACATTTTTGTCACATGTATCGTATAGCAATTATTAACGTATTGATTTTTAGGCAAATCACATAATGAATCACGCCTTTCTTTGAAACTAAATTTCAAATAAATTATACTTGATTCAGGTTAACTAATTTCGTCATCTTTTAGAAGAAATACTGAATCAAAAACACTGTTGCTAAATGAAAACCCGATATGCAGTTCAAAAAAGAAAAAAGAAAAAAAAATTAAACAAGTACTTTTCGAGTACCAAAGCAATCTCATTACTTTTATGAATAATACTGTAAGAAAAATGAATTTAATTGGTACATTACACGTAATAAGTATGTAAATATACCCGACGAACAGTTTTACTTTATTCATCAGAAGGAATCACTCTTACAACAATCTTGAAATACAGTCACAACGAAATCTATAAAATTTCATTACATCATGTTCCACTAACTTTCAACATAATGAGATATATGCACTGAAAATAGTACAATCATTTACTAGTGATAAGGATACGGATGAAGCATTCAATAGTATTAGATGATAAAAAATATAACTTCGTTTTATAAAACAATTATGACCAATAAGTCTATCTTCAAAACAACTGAAACTACTAATTCGTACATGTTCCCTTTTCTTTCATTTTAGTAGCAGCCGAGTAGTACTTTCATTCAAGAGTCTTATAATTTAATATTTCATATTTTAGGGTCGTTTAGTATTTAGGAGAGGAAGAAACGTTGATGGTGGGTTTGATCTCAAAGACTTGCACATGTTATGCACTCCTGTTAATTTAAGTAAGTATAAACAGATATAAGTAAAGGACAAATGTAGAAATATAATTTTTAAAACATAATCAATCCAACCATTTGAAATGAAGAGTTCAGTGTGGTAACATCCTTCAATTCAAAAAGTGATGAGGAGAGTTGAAACTCCTCTAGCACAAGATTTTGTCATGGCAGAATTTGTATCAAATTAACAAATGTTTGTTCGTTCATTAGTTTGCTGCAGTTTTCCTGCTTCTCTTTTAAGCTATAATTCGACGTCTTAAATACAATTTTTTATATTGAAGGTGACTCTCGCTGTACGAATGCAAATTGAAGAAATTAAGACAAATCTCTGATTATATATGTAATTATTATGAAAGAGACAAAGGCGTAACTGAATAAGCACAAATTGCAATCTAACCTAGATTAACAATTGAAGTTAAGACTATATTACGAAGATTCCTTTTACAAACAATCACTTTTAAATTTCATCGGCTTTAAACACTGAATGTACCATATTTTATCATACACGTTGAATTGTTATATTCCTCTAAGATTATACGTATCTTGATGCAAAGATTTGAAAGGGGAGGGAAGGTTTAATGTTTTGTGATTAACATCTCGAAGTATGGGCAAAAGTATTTACGGACAAGACAAACAATATTGTTTGCTTTCCCCCGATTTTTTGAAAAGCAACTTCTACAAAACATTTTTGTATTTTTCACCTGATGAAATATGTCCGTTTGCATTGTAATGTTGAAGTCAACAGAACTTTTAACATGCTATTTTTCCAGATTTATCTGAATGCCTGATATTTAAATCATTTCAGAAAATCTGAATAAATTCCAATGAACACTGAATTTCATTTTTAAAGTACGAATTCATTTTCACCTAAAATAATTTCTATGGGAAAAATATGAATATCTAATAGATTAAAGTTTGCATTATACTTTACATTATAAATATATTTTTTTACATATATATATATATATATATATATATATATATATATTCCTTATTTTTCTTCATCTTTTATTTTCTTTTTTTCCTGTCTTACTTAAACATGTTTATTTTTTCATATATTGCATTTGTTGAAATTATTGAACTCTCTCCTCATTTAATAAATTCCATTATTTCTATTTTAATAACAATCCATTTGTTGATGTGATGTTTGAAAAAATTATTGTTAAAATTGAACATCTGCAAGACTTATACACATTATTTAGTAAAACATATACCTGTATAATTGTATAACTATTTTGCTATTACTGTTCAGTTAAGTAATTTAACAATAGAAAATTTAAGCTGAAGTAAGCATAAGTAATGAAAAATTTGGAATTGAAACTTAAGATTTATATAGAACAAGAGTTTTTTAATGCATTTTATATTACGAGGCAATATTTTTTTTTAAAAAAAAATTCTTTCTTATATATTTCTGAGTGTGCAGAATTAGAAAATTTAGTTTATTATATTTAACATTCTAGGCGTTATACATTCAGGTTTAGCTAAAAAAATATTGGAGCAGTTTTAGTAATATGAAGTAAGTTGTAGAAACTGAAATTTTATTTAAATAGCACTAAAATTGCTTTAAATAATTATAACTACACATAATGAGATTCTCATGCACTTACATTACTACTATTTCACTGCATAACATGAACGAAATGGGTTATCTAATTATTCAGTATCATTTAACTATTTTTAACTTAAAAATTGGAAAGGTCTTTTTTAATACATAAATCTTTCCTTTTATTGAAAGGGAAGAACTTTTTAATATATATAAAAAAAATTCATCTGTATCGCAAAATAAAATATCTTTTGAAAAAAAAAAAAACATTTTGCTTCTTACCGAAATTGATTAAGTAAATGAATAACTTGCAAATTTTTTCAAATAATAATAGTTCTTGTTGCATATATATTTTACGTCTCGCAGTGTTACATTACAATACATCACTCAAAGAATTTGTTCAACTTCAAAGCATAATAAATATTCCAGAATACATTTTGTTAAGATGTTGCTAATGAATGTATTAATTGTTGTAGTTGATATAATATGCGGAAATCTAAACGCGTGTATTTAAAATAGATCTTGAAACACTTCCTGTTCTGAATTCAACTTTAAAAAATAATATAAATTTTATCTAGATGTGTTCATTTATTTTTAAATGGATTAAATATCTTTTAAGAAATTATAAAACCACTTAAGGCACCATACATCAAAATCCACCCAGGAATGGCTTAAGAAGAACAATTTGCGTGTGTGTGTGTGTATTAATATTTTGTCAGAGCCAATACCATTTCGTAACTGTGTGGAAAACTTTTGGGGTATTTTATGTCACAAAATTCATGCTAATAATAAACATTTTTATCAACCCATGAACTGGAAGTAGCTTTAGTAAAGGAAAAGCCCAATATTTTTGAAACTGAACTCAATTATCTGGTCTTTTCAAAGAAATTTATTGTGTTTCAAGTTTTGGGAGGAAAGGGTGGACTTAATCATCAATTTTCATTCTTTTTTTTACAGACAATAGGTGGTATAATTTGTTACAATAGTGCATTTTCATTTGTTTCTAATAGTGTTGTTAACTTGATCATTTATTATAGCATTCAAAATTATTGAAACCTAAATGTAATATGTATGCTGTAATATCAAATTCCATTTGATTAAATTATATTTGGGTCCCATATTAATTTCATAACTTTCAAAATTAATATGATGTTACAATTTTTAAATGGACAGTAATAAAAGTAATATTTTTCTAAGCTATGTTGAGGAAACATCTGACATAAACATTAAACACGTTAACTTCAATTTGAACATACACAAATATTTTTTAATTTTTTGATATTTGCATATGTATTTACATCCACGAGCTCTGACTTTGTTTCTGTCTTTGTTTTTAAATTTTTGAGTGTGTTATATGTGCTACACAACATACTATAAATTACTAATAATAAATATTTATAAAACTCTATGCATTTTTCCGTTAGTAAATAATTATATCAAGAATAGAAATAAGAAAACTATTTTAGCAGATCATAATATAGGTAATTTCGCCAAAAACTAAACAGGTTTTAGCGTATATTTCTACAATTTATTATGGTTGTTCATTACACTTTATAGATTTTTGGCTCATAAAGTGTTATTTTTGTATCAACGAGCAGAATTTTATTGTTTTTCTTCTATATGATAAGAATTGGTACCGATTTATTTTCATTTTCTAGAAAAATTGTAAAAAAATTATTTTCCTGAAGGTCATGTATTTTTTTTTATTTCTCAATTTACGTTAAATAATCTTTGAAGAGAGAAAGGATCATAAGAAATTATCAATGCATCCATAATTTATGATCTTGAAGTTCATAAAATTTTTTGAAACTTTTCTTATTGAAAGCCAAATTTTTGAAATTCTCAAAACTTTATTACTTCAGAAATAAATTTAACCTGAATATGAAATACAATATTTCATGAATTCAAGTAAAATAAAGAATTATAGCAGATTACCAAAGGAGTGAGAAATATATTCTTCTATCCGAGCACAACTGTCCTTAAAAAAAAAAAAAAAAAAAGGTTTAGTTCTTAGAGTGTTATCACAGAAATGATATGCTTGATTGTCCATTAATTTTATGAATTATATATTACGATCAGTCTCAATTTAATGACTCAATGTACATTTAATTTAGTTTTATAAGACAGAATTGAAATTCCCATGCAATAATTTCTTTTCAAAATATATAAAAGCAATATGAAGAAAGCATACATTATACGCTTCAAATTTCTTTTTTGGTCAAGTTCTTTTATCAGCACCTGTGTAAGGATTAAATTTCTTGATCAATACATACCAGACCTGAAAGGAAACTATGAATATTGGAGTTAAAGTTGAAATAGCAGAACTATTTTGGAAATTAACTGAGATTTAAAAATCTCAAAAACCTTCAAAATTTTGATTATATATTGAGCAACAGTATATTTCGCAGACAAAATCTGATTTACTAACGAAATATTTTTATGAAAACTTTTGACATAACAGTAATGTAATACATATATACTATATGTGTCTCATTACAGATTTTTGATAATTATAAATTTAAATGTATATTAGTACCTTAGAAATATTTCATCATATTAAGGAAACCTAAGTAAAAATGCTCTAATGTGATTTTTTCAAACTTTTATGGGTATTGTAACAGCAATATAAAAATTTCGAATAACTATTTTTAAACCAGTATCAACTGTTCTGATTTTCAAATTGGAAAGCTAAACATTTATTTTCAGAGATTACATTACATTTATACAAGAGAAATTGATTGAAAAACTATTTTTATTTACGTCTATAAAAAATATTCAGCATCATACATACATGTGTATTGAAAATAAAATATGTTCTTAAATTGCTTGTTAAACATTTTAGATTTCGTCGCCTGAGAAAAATTTGTTAATGGTAACAAAATTAATGGGATTAAAAATTCAGTATATTTTGCTAAGATAAATTTTAAATGTACATTCACTGGTTTCATAGCCATTATAAAAACGAACTGTATAGTAATTTTAAAAATAATTTGAATAATATAGTAATAATATATTTATTTAATCCTACTTTTAATGAATTCAGTAGCATTAGCAAATTATTTTTGATTTATTGCTTAAAGTGTGAACTATTAGTATTTATTTACGTAAGACAGTACAAAGTAATAGACAGTTCTGTATTGAAATGTCATTCCAGGTATTTTCTAGTAACTTAATGTTTATTCATTAAAAGTTTTTAATAGTACCTCGTTTCTGTCTGACTCTTGTACCATAATTCAATTTAATATAATAAACTTTAAACTAGTCCTAAGAAGCTTAAGACTAATCCAACTTAAATATTTATTTATCAATTATTATAATATAGTGTCTCTCTCTTTAGACTTCAATCTTAGCAAACCATTTTAATTATCTTTGAAAAGAAATTATCTTACCGAGGCCACTCAGTTTAAATCGTTTGACAATTCCTCAATATCACCAATAGTCGATAGTTGGCACTCCTGATTATAACATCCTTTACATTCTATATCTATACCCAGAGTTAACCTCTCCCACTTCTAAATTTCTCTTTACTTATATATCATTAAATCCGAATCATTTCACTTTATTTCAACCTTTCATCTAATTAACATAATCACGTTTCATTTGGTTCGGAAAAAATTATTATTTTATGCAATCAATCTCAATGAATATATATATATATATGTGTGTGTGTGTGTAATTATTATATGTAAATTTTCGTGTATATCTATATATATATATCTATATATATCTATATATATATATATATATATATATATACGAATATTATAAAACCACTTAAAATATTGAGAGAAATTAATAAAATTCGTAAGAATTGAAATACTTAATCCGTTTTTTGTTTATTCATTATTTCTGATACACCATGTCATGAACATAAAGAAATTTCTATTTATACATTCGTATAAATAGAAATTTATACGAATACAACGAGCAATAGTATACAACGTATTGCTCGTTCAGTTTCAATACTTTTTGCAGGCCTAAAATGATAACTGATATTTACCAATTTGCATTTTTTTAATTGGAAACAAACAGTTTTTCTTCGTATCTTGAAATAACCATCATTAATCTAAATATTCTAAATCCTACATGGACTTTCATTTCAAACTATTTTGTACAAATTTGAATACAAATTTGAAATTATCAGTGGTGCACTTGTTTTAATCACTGCTTCTAGATCGAAGTCTTAGTATTTATTTGATATATTGGTCTCAGAAAATATTCATATATTATTCCTTTTGTAACTAATAATTTCTCATCATAGATTCAAATTATTTAAGGCTCCTTTTTCATGCATTCGAAAAAATTATCTGTTATGTAAATCATTTTAATTAAACGTCAGCTTTATCATGAAAACGTATATGGTGAATAAGAACCAATTTATCACGTTTTCAAAAGATATGTTTCACGTATAAAATTACTAACTCAGAACCCTTTAATAGATATGTCTAACTGACTTCAACTTAGTCAACCCTGTTTGGATTTTTTATGATGAGCAAAATTCTCAATTCTAATATTTGTTTGAGGACAGTTTGTATCCAGTTACTATTTGCATTGCATTTTTTAAAAAACGTCTTAATAATTTAATAATACTAATAAGTGTTTTCTTGGTACTTGCAGTACATACAAATTCAAACTTATTGAAAATAAATTATGAATATCATCATTTCAATATAAGTTTTGAATTAAAAGTACTTTTAAAATCAAGAGGTTTCGTAAACTTGAAAATGACATATTGATACGCAAACTGGGCAGTAGGAAAATACTCACAAATTCTTATAACTCAACTAAAATTGGAATTTATTACTTTTTGTTTTGTTTCTTATAAAAAAGGATAGGCTTAAGTTTTTAGAAATTAGATTCAATGAAGTAGAAAACTTGAAAAATGATTCGCATCAGACATTTTAAAGTTACATATTTGATGTAACTTTTGATGTCTTAGAGAATATAGAAATAACTTAAATTTAACCTTATAACATATTTAGGTATCTGAAAGAAAAAGAATTTGTTCTTTTACAAAATTAATGATATTTTTTTTTTAATTTAAAGTTTCTAAATACCATTAACGATAAAGATTAGATTTAAAAAGTTCAACATCTAACTAAGCAGATATTTAATTTGTCTCAATCTAAAAATAACTTAATATTTTCAAATTGAAAAAAATAATAAATTTAACTATTTATTTCTAGTTTTGTGAAGATACATTTCATTTACTAAAATTGTAGTTTTTTGTAAAAGTTTTGGAAAGTAAAAATGTGTTCCTACAACTTTTGAAATATTGCAAGATTTATCTATCAAAACTAATGTAAATATGAAACTTATCCATGAAGTAAAAAATTATAAAGAGAGATATTCTCTTAAAACATTTTTTGCAATCTAACATTTCTAACACGGGATTTTATCAATGATTTAAATTATATTCTGGTTCGAGCTACAAGAATATTGATTCTCTTTCTTAATAAAATAATCCTAAGTCGAACATGCATAAAGAATGCAAAACATTTTCTCAAGAAAACTATGATATACAAAATGACCCAATATCTTTCATGAGATACCAGTATTCCTTGTGTGATAATCCTTTGTTATTTTTTCTTCTTTCAACTCACACCAATTTCTTTCACTTATTGGTATTCATAGATAAGCAAAATAAACAGTTTATGCACATTGAGAATCTGTATTGTCTTTAATATTAAGTTCTGTGGAATAGCATAGCTAATATTCATTGATACCGATAAAACTATAAAAAAGTGCTATTTTTTTTATCTATAAGTTATTAAAAGAAAAAGAAAATAATGATACTATATGCATTACTATATTATTATGATTGAATTATTGTTTGTTTCCGTTGCACTAGAAGCAACATTAGGGTTGGAGATGAACCTCGTAATTTTAGTTAATAACGAGGACGATACAAAACTGTCCAAATTTGTACTGCAAGCCAAATTGAGAAATGAAAGCCGATATATTTAAGTGATCAGCTCCTCTTCATAATATCAATACATACATGAACAATCTTATACTAAATGGACTTACCTCTTTTAAAATGTTGAAAAATATATTAAAATCAGAGAAGTTAGTGATTGCTTAAGGAGGAGGTGAAGTGGGATGGCATTCTTTAGGGTTATGCATTATCGAGCCATTCTGTCGCCAATGCTGGCGGGTCTTTCGAAAAGTATGCCAATAGTTTTATTTTTAATGTGGATGTACATTTATTCCTCCTTCCTGATTCCTACGAAAGAATGTTTGGTCGCGAAAAAAAGATTTTGTCACTTCGAAAAGTTATGCATTTAAGAAGGTATTATAATTTTTTTAAAATAAAATAAGTGAGTTTTGGAGACTTATTTTTAAAAATTCTTTAGTTAATTAAATCCTTACCCTGAATAATACTTTTAAAAACAAATGTGAATACATCGCATTTAAAAAAGTAATTAAAAAAATTCAATGCTTGTTTTGTAAAGGAATTTTTAGATACCTTCAAAACACGCCTCCCAATTACTTAATTTTGATTAACTGCTTGTAAATATTTATTAAAAAATTTCTTTTCTTTTAATCAATAATTTATTACGATTATTACATCCGCCTGAAATTAAAACAACACATAAATTGTTATATAACCTAACATAATATCCTGTCTAAAAACTTATAAACAGCACTATAAAAATGTTATCAATTTTATCTTTAGAATATTATTCTTATCGAAGAATTCAACTTTCAAAGCAATTTTCTCTTAATATTCAAAAAATTGCCTTTATTTAAAATCAAAACATCCAGTTCATAAACAAAATGGCTTCAAAATGTTTTAAAAATATTTATTACGAATATGATGCTTCAAATATCTTGAAATAAATTAATTCAAAAATAATAACTAAGATACTACGATTATTTTATTCTATTTTGATTGTTAAAATTTCCAATTGTATTCATAATAAGTATATATTTGTGGCACTTTGATTACAGACCAAATTACGAAATCAGTTAAGTATATGATATGTGTTTTAACAATAAAATTTCTTTACTCAATCCATATAGATATTAATTTTATGCTAAATTGCAACAAAATCGTGAAAAAATGTTGTTGAAACCACATTACTTCTTCAAATTTAATCATTATTATTCACATGAAGGCAGCTCATGAAGAATAAGTAGAGTATTATTAATGAAAAACGAGAATAGAAGAATTCCTTTTAGTATTGCGAATTGATCGATTTTCCTTTTCTAAAAAGTCTTTGAGTATAACGCCTATCACATTACAAAAAACTCGTTGACATAATCTTTCCCGCCGATTTGACTCCTTTCACCTTCATTGATGCAGATTCAGAGGAAGCAACTCGTTTTAGTTGCTGTATGTCTTTCGATGCATGCTGATGAATCCAAATCGATGGTAATAATTTGACGCAAAATGACAACGATAACTCGATACGGCAGCAATTAAAAACCAACCTATGATTCAGTGCCATATTTGTTTTGGCGTCGTTTAACAGAGAGCATTCCTCAAGAGTTACATTTTCCCTTAGCAATCTATCGTCAAAACAGGTAATTTTTGAGCCATTCTCGTATATGTGCATGTAATGTTCTTTCTTACATAAGCCTGGATACAATTTAGATCAGGGCGTTCAGTAAAATATTTTGCAAGGAACTAGGTAGCTGATATCAGTTACAGCAGCATGGATAGTCAAAATAATATGTAAAGCATACGCAGAATTTTAACGATCTTGTATGTTTTATTAATATCACCATTCTTTATTTTTTCACGAATTTCAACTACTTTATCTATTAAAGAACAGTTAAACTCTTTTGTAAATTAATTCATTCAGAAACAATTTCTCAATCGATAATAAAACAGTTGGAACAACCTCTCCTGAAATATTTCTCAAATACGTGGCACATTTTGGTGCAGGAAAAAACCCAGTTCTAACATTACTAAGCGTACTGAGATTATTCGAAAACTAGACAAGACCTTTTGTAATTTTTGAATAGGATTCTTTAACTAATTAAACTTCTTTTAAAAACTTTATGTTTTACAAAACATATTGAAGACCGAGTTTTTAAATTATAACTGTGTGACCTCATTTATTTCCTTCAACTAACAGTTCTACTATTTCATATGACGTTTATTATATTAAAAACCTCTTTCGATAAATGAAATGTTGTTTATATAAATTTAATAGAAATATTGAAGTGTAGACAATAGAGTTGATAAGATCTATTAAAATTATTTTTCATTTATTAAAAAAAGGTAAAATTTAATTGTGAGAGTTGTTGGAAGAGAGAGTGACCGGAAGTTGTCAATGAAGCATTTAAACCTTTCTCTACTTTTATAAGAATAAAGATATATTGGATTTAAAAATGTAAATATTTGAATATTGTCAGTGAGTAGCATCCTACTTGTAAGTACTACTACTACTTCGGACCGGATTAGTCAGCAATAATTAAGTAAATACTTACAATATTAATAGTTAGATTCAGATGGGAATAGAAACTTTGTCCACGGATGTAATTATTTAGGTATTGAAAGTTGAATTTTCAAAGCTCCAAATAAAACAGTTTTTTTTTCTCCACTGTTTGACTTTCTATTCTTTCGACTATTATTTAAGGACTGTTTAAATATTGATTAGAGAAGGAGCAATCATTTGAAAAACTCAATCTTTACATATTGATGATGATTTAATTGCGTTTTCAAATAATTTTTCTGGAAATATATCTTTGAATCTATGATGTTTAATGTACAATAAAATTCAGAAAAACATTACTCATTATTTCACGATGGTATATTTCCATTTGATCATCAGTTGCATCAATAATTTCATTTCCTAAATATTTTTAATGCAAAATTGAATATCATAAGATTTATTCTAATGTACTTTAAAGAACGTATATGTTTGAAAATAACCTTTTAATTTTGATTTAAAAAAAGTCAGCCTTTCTTTTATCTGTTTCAACCCTTAAGCAATCACAAACGCGTTAACATTAAGATTACGAACTTGAGTTACGAGTTAAAAAAGACATAATAGTTCTTTTTTTTTCATAGAAAATGTTTGCGTTTGTTAAAATTATTTATAGATACGCAGTTTCTTCTACGGATGGTAAGAGTTTCTTGCCTTAGAAATGAATAATGTAATATGCCTCATGAGAATTCATTGCCGTTAATCCCATACAACTAACCAAACCAGCCAAAATATTAATTGATTGTAATAAAGTATATTTTTAATCCAATTCAAGCCTGAATTGGATTTTGCATTTTTTTTTATAACAGATGAAAGTAAATATAAATTGAGAATATAACAAGAAATAAAACGATGGAATTTTTTTTTATAAGAGGCTGTATTCTACTTAGATATCTAGAAAATATTGCAGTTTCAGCGTATACTTTAGCAACATATTTATTTTTCAATTTAAAGATTGATAACATCATACACCAACGTAAGTTTATTCATCACAATAATCGAATGAAAATCACTAGCATTTTTGAATTCGGTAAATATTTTTGCAATTTCCTTATTTCGAATATATTTTACAACAAAAAAACTAGTCAGTTGTTTCATCGAACCTTATTGGTACAAAACCAGCATGTTCTGTTATTTTAAAATTCTATTTAAATAACTTGAGCAAAAATTGTATCATGTAATTTTAAAATCCCTTTAAAATCTTTTTGTAAATGGTTGGTTGGTAATGGTTCTGTAAATATTGTTTTTTATAAATATAGAACTGTTGTGCTCTATTCCTTCTGTGTTCATTATGAACTTGGAAGGAGAAAAATTTTGCATAGAAGACATGATACATCAGCAAGAATCAAGACCTATTCCATACAAAATAATTGCTTCGTATCACCTAATATTCATTTTCCTGGATAATGCATCAAACTCGATTGAGGCATGTGTGCAAAAATCTCAAAAGCAATGGATTACTTTTACTTTAAAGATTACGAAGTAAGATTTAGACTGAACTGCTGAGAATTGCAGTGAAGATGAATAAGACAGAAAGGAGAATAGAAACTCAGAGATAACTAATCCCTAAGATGAAGCGATTTTTTTTTTAAGTTTTAAACTAGAGGTGAAAAACGCGCGCAAGCATCAGAAGCAGAAAAAAAAATAATTTTAGGATAGTTTTTTAAACATAAAATTAAGTTTTCGCTATTATTTTTACTGAAAAACAATTATTAAGGCGGAGCTGTAATTTATTGTATGATATTTTTAATGTATTTTAAGGGACTATTATAATACTTTTAGTCCGTGTGAAATACATCACTGAATTAATGAAAAAAAATCTGTAATGAAACTATTTAAAATTATAAAATAATATTTTTAAGCTGAATCAAAATGGTATGCTGCAGAGCAATAAAATAATAAATTAAAAGAACAGTTTAATTATTTTGGAATACAAGGCATCCCTAAGAGATAGTGTGTTTAATATTTAAAGAGTTAATTGTGTAATGAACAGTTCTTCTTTCTGTAATTATGAATAACTTAAGACTTTTGATATATGCAAAGGATACTGCGAAATTTCATAACTTTGAATAAAGTAGTTCAATTTAAGTGCGGATTTCGAATCATTTATCACTAAAGAAACATAATGGATTAAACTGAACTGAAATTAGGAGCGGGCCTCTGAGAAATAACTATGCCGTTTTAATTTGCGGGAAACTGAGGAAAACAAACAACAAATAAATAAAAACACTCAAAAAAAGTTTTATGAATTCATTTTTCCTAAGAATTGATATTAATTCGGAAGAAATGTGATTTTTTCTCCAAAAATACATAAGTTAATTAAATATAGATTCATGAATTTCCTTTACGTAAAATATCGGATTAATTACACATTTTAGATATTTAAATCTATTTAAATAAAATAGCTCTCGTTGTCATACTTCGATATTTTTCGTTGGACCTATTAAATGCTGTGAAGAAGTTCTGAAATTTTACAACTGTCCCTCATTTTATAACTTCAAGATGTATATTTGGTATGATTTTCGAAAGCAAAAGCCTGATAGCGGAATAAAAAAAAAATATTTGAATATCATACAATTTATAAAATCTTGTTCGAAGTTGAAATATTAACCTTATGAGAAGAATTTTTTTTAACGTATTCAGTGATTGTTTGGATATAAAAGGCTTTAAATTTTCTCAATAGTAGATTGTAGCACCAAAGGTTATGCTGATGAAAATTGATCGAAATGACATTTTTCTGTCGATAGTAAGAGATGACCTAATTTTTGTCGACATGTGATAACTAACCGTCTGTATAATTTACATTTTGTCCGTTGTTTGTACGTAGTTGAGAATAAACCTCCTTAGATTTATTCTTTTCTATTAATATATGAAGCCTTGGGGAGATTAATACTGAATAAAATTAGAAAGCTATAATGCGAACAGTTACAGATGTTGAAAAGACATTGATCGTAAAAAGTCTGGTTGAATATATTTCATAAAAAAAATTTACAATTTCATCAATTTGGAGCGCATAGAAACTGCTAAGTTTATCTTCTCTCCAAATTTCGTCAAACGTTTTGTTTTTGGCTGTTAAATAAACTTAAAAAATATAAACGCTTAAGACGTTTTTTTAAAAAATCTGAGCTGCCATCTATCGTCGAGAAAATGTAAAAATCTTTTAGACGTAATACGTAGATAAATTTTAATTAATTTACTTCTCTCACTGGAAATGTGCCAAATTTAAATAATACTTAGATATAGCAACATATTTTTTTTCTCTCTCTCTCTGCTTACCGTTACTCAAAAATACAAGTCACTCCGATATTATTCACATAATTCTGAAATGCGATACAATAGGGGTAAAATCACAGACAATTGGCGCCACGTCACAATCACGTAATATCTACACAAATTATGGACGTGCTCAACGTTAACATAGGATTTTCCTATACGCTAACTGTATACATCTTGTAAATCAACTTTATTTCGATTAATGTATTTATTATTGTCATATTTCTTACATTATTCAATTATATATATTCGGCAGGAAATAATATTAGAATAGTTTTATATATTTTTTGCCTTATTCTCGTTTAATTGTGTTGTTAAAATGCAGATTGCTAAATTCAGCCTCCCAGTATTTACTTTTGGCGTTTGTTTGTATACTTGTCATGTAAGTTTTAAACATTATTTTTTACTCTAAAAATATATATTTTTTAACTGGTTGTGATTATTGAGCTATTTTTACCTCTATGTTTTGATTAAACTTATTTTGTATTTCAAAATAGAAGATGTTTGTTTTATAAATATTGTTGTGTACCAATAGATCATCTGTTCATTCTAACATGTTAAAAAAAGGCCCTAATATTTACTCTAGCATTGTAATTATTCTAAACCATTTGGAAAATAAATGTGAATAGAGAGAGTTAACCTGTAATCAAATATATCTGAATCAGAATATCACTCATGTATAAGTACTTTTTTTTATTAAAAACGCAGATAATGTTTAAGAAAAAAAAAAGCAACATTGGATTTAAATTTGTATTAAAGTATTTTCCGCTTTAATCAAGATTCCTAATTAAGCAATAACAGTTATATAATGATTTATGATTTACACAGTTGTAATTTTGTACTTTGAATTATGGTTTTTAAAATTTGTTTTGAAAATGAAGTCAATTTGATCATAAGTTGATGATAATATTTTAAAAAGGAATCAACAATACTTAAGTAAATGTAATAATCATTCTAAACCACCTGAAAAAGAAATATGAATATATATATATATATATATATACATACATACATACATATAACAGGTCAATTGAAAAGTCCCCGGCCTGACACATAGATGGCGCTACTAGAATTAAATCCATATGTTTTTTAGTTAGTCCTAACCCTCAAGAGATGCGTGTATAAATTTGACAGCTGTCGGATCATTAGTTCGGGAATTATAGCATTTTGAGTGAAGCAACTTTTGTTATTGTGAAAAAAATGGATAAAAAGGAATTTCGCATGTTGATAAAATATTGCTTTTTGAAGGGAAAAAATACAGTTGAAGCAAAAACTTGGCTTGATGTCGAGTTTCCAGACACTGTCCCAGGAAAATCAACCGTCAAGGATTGGTATGCTAAGTTTAGACGTGGTGAAATGAGCATCGAAGACAGTGGACGTCCAAAAGAGGTTGTTACCGACGGAAACATTAAAAAAATCCACAAAATGATTTTGAATGACCGTAAATTGAAATTGAATGAAATAGCAGAAACTCTAAAGATATCAACTGAACGTGTACATCATATCATTCACGAATATTTGGGTATGAGAAAGCTCTGTGCAATGTGGGTGCCGCGCGAGCTCCCTTTTGACCAAAAACAACGACGAGTTGATGATTCGGAGCAGTGTTTGAAGAGGATCAAGCGTAATAAACCCGAGTTTTTGCGTCGATAGGTGACAATGGATGAATCATGGCTCCATCATTTCACTCTGAAGTCCAATCGACAGTCATCCGAGTGGACTGCACACGATGAACCCGCTCCAAAGCGTGGGAAAACGCAAGAGTCGGCTGGCAAGGTTATGGCGTCTGTATTTTGGGATGCGCATGGAATAATTTTCATTGACTACCTTGAAAAGGGAAGGACCATCAACAGCGACTATTACATAGCGTTATTGGACCGTTTGAAGGACGAAATCGCCGATAAACGGCCGCATTTGAAGAAAAAGAAGGTGCTGCTTCACCAAGACAATGCACCGTGTCACAAGTCAGTGAAAACGATGGCAAAAATCCATGAATTGGGCTTCGAATTGCTTCCTCATCCACCGTATTCTCCAGATCTGACCCCTTGCGACTATTTCCTGTCCTCGGATCTCAAAAGAATGCTCGCTGGGAAGAAATTTTCGTCGAATGAAGAAGTGATCGCCGAAACTGAGGCCTATTTTGAAGCAAAGGACAAATCGTACTACAAAAATGGTATCAAAAAGTTGGAGGGTCGCTATAATCAGTGTATCACCCTTGAAGGGAATTATGTTGAATAAAAAAAACTAATTTTGCCAAAAAAATGTGTTTTACTATGGTAGGCTGGGGACTTTTCAATTGACCTGTTATATATATATATATATATATATATATATATGTACACGTGTGTGTGTGTGTGTAAACTCCATATACTATTTCAATTTTAATAAACCATTTAGAACCATTTTCTTTAAGAAAAGTATATTCTGAAACATCTTACTCTTGTAGTAAAGCAACTGAAATTTACTTCAATTCATTGAAGTGTAATCTAGAAGAAAAGCTATTTTTGTCAACATTTTAATTCATGTGTATAATTTCTTACTTTATGATCACCATACAGTATTATTGGAAGGATTTTTATTATTATTATTATTATTATTATTATTGGAAGGAAAAACTGGTGTACAATAAATCTTTGAAAATCGTAAAACCTTTATATCTTAAATATAAACAAATATTTTAAAATAACAAGGTACAAGAAATGTATAATTATTTTCTCAGTCAATTAAAAAGCAGTTAAAGTTACTTTAATTAACATTTAAGAAGTAAAAAAAATATGAGTCTTGTGGAACATCATTGATGTATAGTCATCTATTAAAAAGTATAGTTAAGTGTGTGTGACACAAAAATCTTAAAATTCCAAATCACTTCTTTTTTAAATACTATAAAGTTATTCTATAAAATAAATATTAAATATAGCTTACAATTGCCTTTATTTAAATTTTAGAGCAAACTAACATAAAACAGCAGTAAAGAAACATTTTTTAAAATATTAGAAAATCACAGTTAAATTAAGATATTTTCATATTTATAAAAAAAAATATCTGTGAGTAATCCAAATAAATTTGAAGTCGTTATTTTAGCTTGTTGATAGAAGAATGATTCGATACCTTTATGCTATTGAAATAGGAAATTAAGATTTAAAAATATTTTTTGAAGCAACAAAACATAAAAAATTTGTGTGATAATTTCTCATTGAATGAAAAAGTAGTATATATACTGTAAAATATTAGTTACATAAGCTTATAAAGCATAAAACATGTCACAAATATAATACAAAACAAATGAATACTAGTCTTGTTTACATCGTTAGGCAACACATGATATAGATATCACGTGATCATGATGTCACATTATTTTCCATATCTATAACGCTACAAAGTTTCAAATCTTTCATACTTCAGGTCAAATGGAAAACACTGATGAATAAAAGTAAGATATTTATTCAAATAGAGTTTATATTAAACGTGCGGCCAGTGTAGTGTTCTGCATAGGCGATACGTGTTTATTAATTCATATTTAATATACTCGTATTGCCTAATTCATATTTAAACAATTTTTGTACTTAAGGTAAAAGTTCTTTTTCCTCTGAAAATTTCTGAATTCTAACAGAAATTAGAATTTTTAACGAGTTTTGAATCGCTAAGGTTTTTATTCATTAGCTATTTTGTTTTCCTTATATTCATAAAAATTAAAAAAAAAAAAAAGGATTGCAAAATGTTTAAAAAATAAGATACAATTAACCTTCATAATTTTTATCGTATCGGGACTAAACTGGCATCAGTCTTAACAGCTTAACGAAAAATACGGTATGATATTAATTGATTAATTAATATACTCACGTCACACATTGGTAAAATTTTTAAAAAGAGAAGGAACTTTTATTTGTGAAAATTATTTATATGGCTCAAAAGAGATTACATTTTAAATTTTGGAATTTAATTAAATTTAATTATTCTGTAAAAAACAAAAATCCTATGTCATGATTTTATTTTTTCTACGATTTCGCATTTCGTTATTAAAACATCATTTTTTTTTTTTTTTGTCTGGGATTTAAAAAAAAAATTTTCCGACTTGAAATGAGACTGCATTAAACATCGAAGTTTCGGAGGGTCTCAAGTCCTGCTGCGTTATTTCTTTTCAATTGAATCTCATAATAGTATGTATTTACAATAATTATTAATTACTTTGGCTTTCTAGTACTTTATCGGAGTAATTGTTAAATATTGATTAGAAATGTTA
The DNA here is from genome assembly GCA_019974015.1 of Nephila pilipes. Classification (NCBI taxonomy): domain Eukaryota; kingdom Metazoa; phylum Arthropoda; class Arachnida; order Araneae; family Nephilidae; genus Nephila; species Nephila pilipes. The sequence goes on from BMAW01026059.1 coordinate 21,264, forward strand.
AATATATTTTTAATAGTTTAAATGTGTGAAAGATTAAGTGGCAACAATATGCTCCTCGCGCGAGTACGTTTACATTACTATTGGTTTTAAATAAGAATTAATGAATAAAAAATGTGACTGAAATGGAAGGCAAACAACAACCTTTTGAGGATATATTTTTGTCGCAAGTTTCATATCAATCACGTGGATAAATTATTTTTTCTTAATTCTGAGTTTTAGATTCATTTAGTATTTAGATGAAAATTCTATTATCCTTATAGTACGAAATTATCCTCTCCTTTTTTGTCATATAAAACAGAGGTTTCAAGCCTGGAGTACGCGTACCAGAAAGGGAACTCGGAAAGCTGATAAAGGATACTCGAAATGAACACTGTAATAACGGCCACTTTTTTTAAAAAGATCGAAAAGAATTTGGAAATGAAGTATAATTATTTACTAATGTTATCATTTATAATAATGACCTCCCTATCAATAAAATCTTCGATAAAAAAAAGGGGGGAGACTATGTCTAATGGAAGGATCTGATGGAAGAAAGTTCTGACGCGGCAGTTTGAATTCGCCACGAGTTAGGTCTTTTTTGGAAGAATATCCTTGATTCTTGATTTCAAATCTCAAAAAAGACTTGCTTGCTTAAGGGATATTTTCCTCTGAATCAATAAATTCAATCTTTCACTTCAAAAAAGTTGTAACATTTTTTAAGTTGTGAACAAAACTGATTGCATGAAAAAAATTGATTTATAGCAAAGCTCATTAGAAAAGGACAGCTTGAAGTGTTCGAAACAGTAAACGATTCCTCGTCACAAGCCGAGGTAAATTTAACAGTCGGTTAAAGATAATTGCGCACTTAAAAGGTATAAAAACTTTGTTTGAAAAATATTTTTAGAGCCGTAAATGAATGGTCGGGGATATATAGCCCTTTCAAAGACTATTTTATTACATCTTTATTGTCAATTTCTTGAAAAGCGAAATTGCTAAACCTCGCAATAATTATTACTGTGAAGAACCTCTTCAATAATGGTATATTAAACCTAATCTAGTCACACACGACACACACACACGCACAGTGTTCAGCTCTTTGAGGTGACAAATGCGGAGAACTTTCTAAAAATGCCATAACGTTTTTGTTGTCTTTTGCTAAAACTAAGCATGTAAAACGGTCGTTTTCTTTGAATATTTATACAAAAATAAATATAAAATCAAATTAAATGCAGATCCGGATTTATGATTGCATTTATCTTCTTTTGAGTCTAAATTTCTAGAACTTTATGAATCAATAAATCCTAAACGTCCCATTATTTCCCCCTTTTGCTCAATATTTGAGTTAATTTGTTCACTTACTTCAAAAAAAAACTATATAATGAGAAAATAGCCCATTTAATTTAATTCAACATTCAACTTTTTTGCAGAATATTCTGGAATCTGTAATGAATGAAAGAGATTGAGATATAGGTGAGAGATATGTCTAAGGGCCGGGGATTCGCAAAAAGGAGGCAAGCCAGTTGGAAGTACATGAACCGAAAAAGGTTGAGAACCACTGACATAAATAAATATACTCTCAGGAACAATGAAAATATCGCACCAAGAACGGAGCTTCGGATTGAAATGAAATTTAATACACCTAATGATACAGATGAAAGATTCACTTCATCCCAAAATCAAGATAATTAAATACAGTGTGTACAGTTAGACAAATACAATGCAACTTCAAAAGCGCGTCGGACCACCTCCTGCCGCATTGTATGCCACAGCACGGTCCGGCATTGAGTTGATTAGGCATGAAGTGTTGTCCTGAGGCAGAGGGCCCCACACTTCTTAAACAACAATCTACAAATTATATACACAGTGACACTGTTGCAACTAGCGTTTTAGCTGGTTCCACAAATGCTATATAGAGGACAAGTCCTGATAGAAAGCCGGACAGGGGAGAGACTGAAGAGGATGTAGAAAGTCTTGAGCTACTCGAGGGGTATGCAAAAAAGCATTACATTATTATTAAAAAAATAAAATTGCACCCCAGAAGACCATTTAGAAAGGTCTCATGTGAAGTCGAAGAATGCTATCAACGTAATGCTGAACCGTTAAGATTCCATGTGCACGAAAAAGGCGATTGGATTGCAGATGCACTTCCTTAAGGTATCTGAAAATGATTTGTGGAACAACTAACAGCCCTACATCAGATTGTATCGTGGAAAGAGTCACTGTGGCATCCGTGAGCGCTTTCCGCACAATCCATTCGCCTCGTCGCTCCAGACCCAGTTCTCCACACGCGGGTACCATCTCGTGTCCACTGTTTCCAACATGTTTTGACGGCACTCTCCGAACGATCGACCAGGTGAGCAACATGGCGTTCGACCAGCCTGCGGCTCTTATGCCGATGATCAAGCCCTTCTCAAACTCGCTTAACTGTGTGAAATGTCTTCTTGCACGTCTAGCTGGCATTCTTTGCTTACCAAAGTTCTTCAAGAGTTGGAATGTGATCATTATGTTTATCAGTCTTCCAGTATACGCTGGTCGGTATAGGACCCACTTCCTGGTTGCAGGGCTACTGGAGAGTATGCGGTCATGCGCATTGGCACAAAACTTGGATCATTTTCATATTGGATATTACTCAACTATTTTGCAATGTTTCGCGATTGTAGCTCGCTTCCTTCTCGGTGCGTTATTTTCAGTGTTCCTGAGTGTAATTGCCTTATCTCTCTAACACACTTCCAGTTCCGATATTTTCAATCCTATAATTTCAAAAAGTAAGGATTGCGGCTGAAAAGAGCCAGGAACTAATGATATAACCCATCAAATAATCAAACATTTGTTCAATAACAAAAGTCTGCAAAAAAAAAAAATCTGCCACATGGAATATTTTGGCTGAATTATATGTTTTAAAGTATGCTGAATCAAAAATTGACCCCCCTTTCTAACCATCAGGTTCGGATTTTTTTTTTTTTTTCAAAGTATGATGGGTTTGTAAAAACAATCGTACAACAATTAAAAAAATCACTACTTTATTATAATGCACAAAATATATTAATTCTTACAATTAATCAAAAAAAATTGTTTTTAAATACACTCACAATTTTATGTTCCCTCATTTTTCTGGTGATACATTTTCTTCTTCTCTTTGATGCTTCTCCGAACTCGCTTTTGCTTTCTAACATTGGTTTATGGTTTGAGCACCCAAAAGTAGTTCAGCTAGCATATTGATGTTACATCTTCTTTGGTAGCATCTATAAATATCATGAATATCATGGTGAAATCTTTCACCCTGCTCTTCACTGCAGGCTCCTAAGTTTTCAGAAAAACAGTCAATATGGGAGTGTACGAAATGAGCTACTAAGCTTATCTTGCATCCTTGAACTTTATACGCAGCCAGCATGCATTGTACAAATGACGTTATCGTCAGGAGGTTATCGTCATTGCCCTAAAACTCGAGCACTATGTTCTTGAAAAAGTTCTTCGCTTCTTTTTCCTTTTCTCCCATTGTTTTCAAACAGAGGGGATTAGATAAAAGTGTTCGTATGTCAGGACCAGTAAAAATTGCCTCCTTCAACTTGACATCAGACAGTTTCGGAAACGTAGAACACAGATACCTGAAACATTCTACATCTTTTGGGCAGTGGTTTAACAAACTGCCTCATAAGCTCTAATTTAATATGAAACGGTGGTAATAAAACTTTTTTGGTGGAACCAAGATCGTAATCATGATAGGTTTTTTTTCCGTCATGAGCTGAGGCGTCTCGGTGTGACCAGTCAGTTTTTTCTAATGCATTTCTATGGCTCTACTGTCCCACAAGCATAGAAAGCAGGGATATTTTGTATAACCTCTTTGTTGGTCCAACAACATGGAGAGTATTTTGAAGTCTTCCTTTACCACCAATTGGTGTTCTTGATACTCGATTTTATATAAAGAATCATAATCATTATAGTTTTCTTCCATATGCATCGAATGTCTCATAGGAAAAGATGCAAATACAATTCCTTTACGTAGCAAGACTGCTTTGAGGTTAGGTTTGAATGAATAAACGCCTCTCAAATAAATCATATTCATATTCAAAGAGCTTCATGAGCCCTTGATCATCACTGTAAAAAAATTAAATTTCCTTCTTTGGGGGAAAACTGAGTAAATTCTTTCTCTCGATCCCTGTACCACAAAAATAAGGTCCCAGGTGATAGCAAGTTTTTTGTTTTTTAGCCTTGATCCTAGCAATTCGATTGCATCGTTAAAAAGGCCTAAATCTTTAACTAAATGATTGAGTTTACTCTACGAAAAAACGTTGAGGTCCCTCGTCAACAGAAAAATATTAGCTAGATTCCGCCTGGGGAGATAGTATGTCTCCATCCTTAAACTTACTCAGGATATCATCAAACTGGATGGCGGCTGTGGAACTGGTATTTCAGATCTATGGGGCACTGAACGAATAGATGAGTCAAGGTTAAAATAAAATACTTTTCACTTGTTTTTTGTCAAGTTTTACTTAGATCCTTTGTTTTATTTAGATCCTTTTACATTTATCGAACAGAAATACCAATCGGGAATGCGGTTTTTCTATTCACGCTGTATCATAGGAATGCAAAATGAAATGAGTTTTTCTTGCCTTTTAACCACAAAAGAAGATCTTCCTTGAGTCTTCTGCATACCTTATTAGGAGCCCATGCTTTACTTTGATCTCCAAGTTTCAGTTTGAAGAAATAAAAGAAACTTTCTTCGCAAAATTTTTTATGTTTCTTTATTGACTTTTTATCGTATATTCAGCACAATTAAAACTAAAGTTGTCGAGAGGAATAATAACCATTTGTTGCCATAATCCGATAATAAAAACGCAAACATAATTACGTTTGAATGCTGGATGTAAACTGAATGGGGCTTTACATGGTGAGCGGGAAATTGAATATATTTATTTTGTTGAAATATGATCTAATCTGACAGTTGGTTTATTTATACTTATTCCTAGTAACCCAAAGAATACGTCGAAAAGTGCTTATTCCAGCCAGCATTATTCCCCACCATTCGTTACAAACTAACTATACCTGTTCGGACTTGATCATTGGACTTTCTCTTAACCCCAAACCTACTTTATTCTCCTTCTTCTACTTCTCTCTTCCCCAGCTTTCTACTATTTCTTTTATTATTATTGTTGTCGAGTCCAGCTATAATTAATAAAATTAATGTGAGAAACCATTTTTCATGAAAAGTTTTAAAATCAAAAATAGAATATAAGGTCTTAAGTTGAATAGAAATGTTTCTCTAAATGAAACTAAACACTTGAATTCGACCAAAAAAAAACCTTAACGGGATAGTTTTTTTTTTTTTTTTTTTTTTTATTTTATTATTTTTTTTTTATTTTATTTTTCCCGGTTTAAGTAAGTTAAAATCCATAAGAGAAACATAAAAATAACTCCTAAGAAGTTATTTAGTTGCAGACCTGTCTAAATTATTAATTAACCTTTCAAACTCTTACAATAGAATCTGTAAAGAATATATATCTTTCCTATTATTGTATATTGAAAAGTTTAGTCACCACTATGAGAAATTCTGACGGGGAGTTAGGTGATTTGATCATAACTATTTGTTTTAAATGGGTAGGTATAACACATATGTTAAACCCTCTAAAATTAACTGAGGTGAAAGTCCCAATTTTCTCCCACAATTTAATTTCTTTTAAAAGTATTCTACTAATATCTCATTCGGGTTAAAATTATGTTGGGAAAAATCAGTTAAGTTAATTACATTTGGCTTAAGAAAATGTTCAATAAGAACACAACAAAAATCACTATAATGAGAAATATTCATGTTTGAATTTTTTTGAGTTAATGCTGAGCCCTCCAAGAAGATTGAAATAATTTTTTTTATTTTTGATTCATCCTCCCTATCATTATGTTTACATGCCTGATTAAAATGATTTAACCAAAATTCCATTTTCATCCAACTGTCAGGATCAAATAGAATAATAGGAAGTTCATTTATTGAACTTTGTATCTTATCATTTTGTGAATCAATAGTAACACTTCCTGTTTCAGGATTTTTGGGGTTATTTTCACCTTCCATAGTTGCATTATAAATATTGATTATCCTTTCAGACCTTAATAACATTAATTAACATTTAATATGACATAGTAAATATCTCAATTTTGGAACTATACATAAAGTATAATATTATATTTTTTCAAAACTCTTATTCATTCAATTAAATTCTAAAATACAATTATGTTCACTTTTTCATTTTCATAAAAGTTAAACATTAAAATTGAACCAATAACATTTTTAATCAAAGAAAACATCAGGCAATTCCTTCATCCTTATTACTATTTTATATCAATGTACCATCTTTCAAAATAAAAATCAAAATTTGTATTAATATTTCCTATAAAATCACGCAAATTTTTATAATTTCAAATTTATTATATATTTGTAACATAAGTTAAAATATTTATGAAAATATATAAAATACCAATAAAATAATTTCATAGACATTTTTTACCTCACTACATATGATATTCTAAATAAAACACAAAACCTATTTCTAAAATTTCACATTTTAAAATTTCAAATCAGAATCAGTTTTAAAAAAATTTCACTGCGGTAGCAGAATATGATTTTCATAAAATTATACAACATATTTCACAAATTAAAAAAAAATAATAATTTGCATCACTTACTCAACATCAGCAATTTAGATGAAAATTTAAAATGAGTATCCAATTTGTAGAGTTCATTTCATCACAGAGATTATAAATTAGTTCCTAAAGTTACATGTTATAAGATCCAATAATTTGAAAATATTCCAGGAGGAGGAAACAAAAATCTTTCCTTGAGCAATCTTTTTAAAAGCATCGGCCAATTGGAGCTATCGATTTCATTGGTGCTCTTCGTTAAAGCGGATAGGACTTGAGCTGATTCTTTTGTTTGATGACATCAATATCTTTCAAGACAAACATTTTAACGACATAGCTCCACAAGTGAGAACTTTGTATACTTCTTAGAAAAAGTGATATCTTTTACTTTCTTGTTAAAAAGGTACTCGGCCTTGCATCGGCATCGATCATGCCATCCCAGAGGCGGTAAGATACGATGGAACAATCTTTTCTCTCTCTTTCAAAATATTAAATTTTAGGATTTACCCGACCAGAAAGGCAACTATCCTGCCGGCTGTTAATTAAAATACCTTAGAAATTAATTATTACATAATTGAAGAGGCAAAGTTCAAACTTCATGTTTGTTTATTCTTCGGTGAGAGAGATAGAGAAAAATCATGTGACTGCAGTCGCAGCATCGCCTTTAGCATAGCAACACACAAGAGCAGAACACTGTACAATCATAAGCGTGTTAAGAGCATAAGGAAGGAGATTTTCTTTGTGCAGTCGATTTTTCGTGAGATCAGTACAAATTAAACTTAAATCAAAATATATATATAGTGACATAACTGAGAATTTTTTTGAAGAATACTAGAAAAATGTGTAATATAATAAATATTTTTCTAATATCATGAACAGCAGTGTTTTAATTTGAATAAAGCATATCATATATACATTCGTTTCTTTATATAATCTAAAAATTATAAGGTTATGGTGTTTTTCAAAATTTTACATAATCTCTTTAATGTTTGAAATGAAAAATAAAACATTTGAGAATGACACGCGTTATATTTCTGATAAACTTGAAAAATGCGATAACAAAATAATTAAGAACAATATTACACAACAAAAACTTTCAGACCCTCTTTTATTCAATAGATGGCAGCACTGTTTTTAAGCAGTGTGTTATTTTTCTTTTAAATCAGAAAACGAAGTACAGATGGTAGCACTATTTTTAAATTGTTTGGTTATAAGTTTTTAATTCATGATGTAAAGGATAGGTGGCAGCATGAAAGTTTAAGATGCTTTAAATTTTTTTGCAATAATGACTGTACATGTTAAATTTTAAAAGTTTGTAAATTATTCTGGATTATTTTTCTCAACAGATGGCAGCAGAACATTATTGAAAATGATTTGCAATATCTTTAAATGTATTTTTCTTGGATAGAGGGCAGCTCAATCGTAAAATTTCGTCTTTACACGTAAAATTCCAAGGATTGATTTCAAATTTTTATTCCCACTTCTCATCTATCATACTAATCATGATTTTCGGATAAATTTGAGAAGAAATCAAAATAAACACACTTAAATCAATTAGACAATTTAAGCTATATATTCAGTGACCATTTAAAAACAAATGAATAGGGGATGAGTATTACTTGTTAAAATTTAAAAATGTTATTTAAGAGTTTAAATACATACAAATTAATTAAAAAAAATCGTTCCTTTTCAGTGGAAGCACAATTTGAGAGAGATTCCCAAAAAATTCTGAAAGTCCTGAATTGTAATCAGTTACATAAAATATCAACAGCTGTTAGTAAAATGAAATTTTAATCTATTTACAACATATATTTATAAAACAATATAACTTATTTTTAAAAAAAATATTGCGAAGTGAAACAAATAATCACATTTATTTCAAACTAAGATTTGATACATTTAAATGTATAGGAATTCTAGCCATTCAATGTTGTTAGTTGATTCGAAAAACAGAATTTTAAATTTAAATTTTGTGTTCTCAGATGTTCGAAAGTTAAAGCACTATATAAAAAGAGTTGAGTAACGAAACAATTTTAATCGAAAGGAGATGAAAGATTTAAAAATATACTGGTTTCAATTACATCATATTAGCAAAAAATGATATAATGACAATGAATATGGTTTTTAGTTTGTAATTCATCATTGTTTTCATTGAACAATTTTTAATTATAAAAATTGGATAAGGATTTTGAAACGTTCGTGTAACACTTAAGTATTTTTTTAAAAAAGTACTTTAGGAAGAATACTTAATTTTAAAAGAGACCTTTCAGACATTTAAAATAATTCGAAATATATTGTTTCACGGTTCTGGTTACTCCCAGTTTAGATGATTTGCAGTTTAAAAAGCTTCAGATCCCGAGTTTTTCAGTCATTTGACTAAGTGATTTTGAATTTCCTAACAGAATTCATTTATTTTGCAGAAAAATATTATTTAAAAATGCTAAACGTTAAAGACAATCTTTTTAATTTAAATTCAGATCGAAACAAAAACAATCATCTTAATAATAATCATCATTTTTTGGACATGTGAGTAATAAGAATATTGTAGATTAAAGTACGAACTGCATGGCCGTCCCATTAAAGGGAAGACAAAGAAAGGTTATGCGTACTCACGTGCAGTATAAAAATATTCCGACAAAAGAAATCCTTTTGCTGAAACTATCAAACATTCAACTATTTAAATATTTTAATGAATTTGATATTCGTATATCGTATAGTTGACAACAGTCATTCCTCTGCTTTACTAAAAAATTGTGTTTATTTCCTTTTATAAGGCTTTCCATTTTTAAACTTCACATTTGTAATAAAAATTTTCTCATTTTGTTAAGTATAAAGAGGGACATGATTATAGTATGTGAAAATCTGGGTCGTATTAAAAATACACTGACCTCCAAATGGTAATGTACAAGTAGTCTTTTCTATCGAATTTTATGACAAATGAGCGCAAAAACATGAAATTGGGAATCAAAAGTTCATAATCTCAAGAAAACCGAAAGCCCCCGTGCTGTTGAGGGAACCTCAAAATTGCGTTAAGAACACAATTATGTTCAAATTCTCTTCATGTCCCGTGTTTTCTCGTACCTGATACTAGGTGCTACTGTTTTGAATAACTTCTAAATTCATATTATACAATCAAACACTTTATTCTCAATTTTTAAAAGAAGAAACAACCACCAATATACTCAAAGCCGTTTCAAGTTCAGAGTACCTAAAAATTAAAGACTCACTCATAACATCAGCTTCTTACAAAAACTCTCTCTTTCTTATCAGTTCACAATTGGCAAACATAGATTCACTTTGATAAAAAAAAAAAAAAATCCCTGTAGAAGGTATTGCCATCTCTTGAGCAAACGTTCAACTATTTAAAATACTTTTCATATTAAATGTTAACAATAGATGTCACTGCAGACGAAGCAAGTATCTTATTCTGGGTGGGTCTGGTTAATATGCGCCTTTGTTTTCTTAGAGCATTTATGAGCACTTACATATCTCATTAGGGCACTGTTAAAACTTGTAAAATGGTTTTTCTTTATTTAACTATACACTTTTTTCTGTTCAAAATCATTTGAAAGAAAAAAATACTCAAAAATCCAATTCCCTGATTATTAATATTTCAAACACTGGTAAATGATTCTATTAAAATACTTTTTTGTGAGTTCTTGCCGGCACATCTTTTGAAAAGAAGAAGAAAAATACTCGATCTATTGTCTTAATGTTATAAATATATGTCTGATTCAATATTTTCTAATTTGAGAGATTCTCAAAAAAATTTCACACCATTAAATAATAAAAAATCGCATTATCAAGTAATTAAAATTTATATTGGTAAGTGTTTTCAGCCACTGCTACGGTTGCCATTATAACTGCCGTTTAATGACATCGAAAAAAGTTTTCAGATAAAATTTCATTAGAACTTAAGAGAAAAAATGTGTCGTATCCTGTTTCATATATTTAGTTGCTTTAATTTTTTTTTATGTAAAAAAAAAAATATTACCGTAGTTAATCAACTTGGAAGTTTCTCATTTATCTTTAAAACTTGTTTCAAGATCTCTGAAATAGAAACCTTTTTATGAAAATAAATAGTTGAGAGATGACTGCAAAAGTTGCATTCACTGTAATCTATGACTTTTTTTTTTTTTTTCTTTTGATATTCCAAGTACTAAATGTAATCCTTTTTAATGAGTAGGGTACAGATTTAAAAAAAATTACATTTCTGAGGGTAAAGATAGTGACGTGTTAAGCAAAAATATGAAAGTTTTAAATTAAGTTAAATTTAATCTCTACAAAGTGTGAAAAATCATTAAAAAGTTCTATCATCGTACTTCAAGTCGTACTATTCTATCATCGTATTAACTAATTCTCAACATTCTGTGAATTTATCTCTTTCATCACACAAACAGCGAAAGAGGTGCTTTTTTATATTTTTTTGGAAGGAGGGGGGTTCTTTGCAAGATTATATTACATCATAAAAATTACGTATGGACATTTCTGTTTGTAATTTGCTCTTGTTTCGTAAAGTTACAAGCAGGGAAAAGGGGAGGGAGAAAGCTTGATATCATTCGATCTTATCACGGAACTTGGAAATGATTAAGATAATTTATAAGAATATTCTGTTTGGTGAATTTTTAAATCGATCTCACGGGCTTCAGTTATCAATACAAGTTTTTGAAAGTAAAAGAAGAGATTAAAGTTGCGCTAATTTTCAAGTTTATGATCCGTCTTAAGAGACTTAAAACAAATCTGAGAAGACTAAGGATTAAGATATGGGAGAATCTTTAAAAAATTGTTAAATGAGCTTGAAAATATTGGAGATAATCTGTATGAAGGATTTTTTTTTAATCAATGTGCACAGTATGAATATCTCACAAGTTTTCCAACTCAAGGATTAAAAAAAATAATCATTTTGTTAGATTTTCTTAAAAAAATTATTAAATTGGATTATAGGGTTTTAATTTAATGTTGCAGGATGTTTAATTTAAGTGTTTGAGTTAAATGATTAAAGAAAGAATTACAAAGTAATTGAGCTTCTAAAATCAATCAAATGTTATGTAATTGGAGAAAAAAGATTTCTCAAGTATAAGCAACATAAACTTGTTGGCTAAATAAAATAAATATAAATATGTTACCAAAATATATGTAAGCCTTATTACAGTAATTAATTTAAAATTCGAATTAAATTTCTATTCCTGTAAACGTTTGTTCAATTTATTACTTTGTAAAGTTTATTTTAACCCTTTCGTCGACCTTAGGAAGATTACTTCCCATCTATTTGATCTTACGAAATATATCTGCAGGAAACGCAAAACCCACTATAAAACATTGGTCTTGCTATTATAACGTTGGTAACACTTTATTCTATTTCAGTTTTGGCTTGCCATATATGTTTAATCGATTGAAACAGAATTAGCATATTTGTTTGTAAGTTCAAAAGCGTTGTGGGAGATCTATTTTGCTCTGACACCTGTTTTGATGTGACATTTGTACCGCCCATGATAACTATTTCACATCTTTTAAGCCTGCAAAAACTCTGCTTGCAAGAGATTTTCTTTCTGTGGGGACTGTGAGGTAGAAAAGATAGAATCTTCTAACAATGCTGAAAGCTAAAGACAAACTACAAAGAGGTGAATCAATGTTCCTAACTTAGGAAGATGTTGCCGGTATAAAGGGGATTTGACAATAAGGGTGCTACTTTGTTGACCACTGCACATAATCCAGCGATTATGACATCTGTAAATTGGACAAGAAAAGATACTAAAGAAAAGTACTAAAATAGAAATACCTTGCCCTAAAGCTGTCGCTGTATGTTACGATATCATGTGGAGGGTGTGATCACTTCGACCAAAGAAAAGAAAGACACCAAATAGAAAGAAGATTTGTAAAATAGTAGTATCGTATTTTTTGACTTCTTATTTATCATGGCGTCGTATATAGTTTTATGCTGTGATACATGAACTAAAGAAACAGAAGTTTAGATCAGCTAACATTCCTTATAGTATTAACTCATCAGCTAATAGTCGGACATTCATCAACAAAAAGGAAATGTCCTGCTAGCTTTCAAGCAAAGAAGTTAAAGCGAAGCCATTGTAGGAAATCATATACCAAAATGGTTTCCAACTATAGATCATGTAGGAAATGTAGCACAAAGGCCCAAGAAAAGAGGACCCTTTGCATGTGTGCAGAATATAATGAACCCTTGTGCATTGCAACCCGCTTCTCATTTTTCCACGGCAAATAATCGCCATTAAATTGTATTTTCTCTTTGACCGTAAATAGTTCCGTGGGAAGTAGATTTTACACGCATAGAATTTAAATGTTCACGCAAAATTCGGCAAAATAAAATATATTTCCTTAAATGTCATTGTTTAATTGATAATAAAACTCAAAAAGTGGGAAGGAATTCTAAAGAGAAATAAATGGCCCACGTAAGGTTAATCCGATAATGAATAATAATTTTTTATTTGTTTTATCATGCATGTATCAAACTGTCTGGCTTACTGTTCTTATTTTGGTTATATTTAATTATTTTGAGAGAAAAATAACACATTAACTACCGGGGAAATTTTATTCAAAATGCATCAATTATTTATAAAAAAAATTAATGTAAAAAAGTAACATTTAAGAACTGTTTCAGAAGCTATATTTGCATTTCTTTTTTCTTGATCTGATAGATGACGATTGGTTCAGAGAAAAAATTATTATTTCTCTCCATGGTGCATTAAGAAAATCATCGCATAAAGTAATTTAAAGATATTCAGAAGAAAAATTACGCAGTATCTGTTTTGATTATTCTCCCAAATAGTCCCCTTTCACTTTTAAAAAAAGTTTGCACAAAAAGGCTCTCTGATTCTTCCTTACTAAACTACCTGAGAATATGATCAAGATTATATATAAAAAAAATGCTTAAATAACATGTTCTAATAATCTGTAATCGAATTCCGATGAAGCTAAATAAATGTAAAAATAATATTGATATTTAAATAAACACAGAAATGCGTAATGTAGTCTATTCTGAAAATAAAACTAAACCAGCAATATAAATTATATAAAACTAAATCAGCAATTACATAAAACTGAATCAGCAATATAAATTATATTTATGTCGTATATTATTTAGTATATGCAAACGTGTAAAATCAAAAATAATTTTATTTATACTTAGGTTTGTTTAACACATTTAATCGACTGCATATTAAATTTTAATTTTTAAGGTAACTATGTTTATTAAGCATTTATATTATTACCCAATTCATTACTAATTTGACCTAACTACTTAGTGTGTTTTCTTATTAGACATTTTTTTGTACCTGAATAAGAGTGCCTCATTCGAAATTTCTTCGAAAAGCATTTGTGTATCTCTTGCGAGGAATGTATACAGTTTTATTACTCATTCACAAACTATTAAGACCCGTGTGGTGACCGGGAATGACAGAACAGTCCCACTGTAACACATACATGTCGTAAGAGGCGACTAAAATGGGCACCCTGCCCCTGAGGATTATATCAGGGGACCTCAGGGACTTGCCGCATTTAGGTAAGTTTGGTCATCATGACCCTAAGGCACCCTAGTGATCTTTTTCTTTCCCATGGAGCTTATTGTCTTTGTTAAACGCAGGGGAAGTGCCCCCGGGATATCCTAGCGATCCTTCTCTATTTTCGACCCTCCTTCTTGTCAACCAATTTGTGTCTTTCTTCCATTTTTTTCACGTCTAGATCACATTTAAATCTATATATTTTGGCGCAACATAGCCATATCTAGCTCTTACGCCAATAAACTTTACTTTCTCACTTGACACTTCTTGTCGACTAATCTATTTTCATAGTTTTAACGTCTAGATCACATATTTATCTTGTTTGGCGTAGTATGGCCACATCTGGATCTTGCGCCAATAAATTTCACTGTCACTCACTCAAACTATTAAAGGGACGCAAAAGCTTAAATCACTGGAATATACGTAAACTAGATATCTGCAGTCTATCGAGATTGAAATAAGATTTCATTGCTGTTTTTGTAAGATTACACTAACTTGCAGTAATAGAAGAAATTGTGACTGCTTAATGATTTTCTTAATTTTTTGTATTGATTAAATTAGGGCAATTAAGAATAAGATATCTATATTTTAATGAAATAACTTCTATTTATAAAAAAAAAACATCTTAACTAAGGTTTTTCAATTATGCGTTTTTATTTTAAAATAAAAAGCATTGAAAGTGATATTCAGTAACTATGAAAAGGAACCATTTTTTCAGAACAGATAATTATGAACGTGAGAAATCATAGTTCCGACTAAATGCGTTTTTTATCTGTTACGTCAAATAAAATAATAATCACAATAGGGAGACCAAAAGTGTAAGTGAAAATCATTAAATATAATTTGCGATTATAAATTTCTTTCGTCGTATAATTTAAAGAAGAAAAAAATTATTTATGTTGAAGAGTGCAACACACACATAAATAATTTTCTCCAATCAAAAATTATTAAATAAAACATATACATCTGAAAGTATTTTTTACAGAAGAAAATAATTCGTAGATTTCGGGGCAATAGTCTTCAGTTAAAACAACAATAATCTTTTGTAGAAAAATTTACCTGAACTAGTTTAGTTTTAGCTCTCATTAACGTCGCACTAGAAGCAACACAAGGGCTATTGGCAACGGATTTCGTAATTTTGAACCACGGTCAAGTGACGAGGACGATACCTGAGCTGGCACCCCCTCTCCTAACTTCCACACCACGCCATAGGGAGGACTTTAGGTCCCGAATGTTTAAGGTTCATCAGCCTCGGCCACACGGAGGGTCTTTAGCAGGCAAGGATCGAACCGCAACTGAACGAAAACCGCCGGCCACGAATCCGAAACCATGACCACTAGGTTACTGCAGACACTTACTGGATCTAAACACATGACTAAATACTTTTAAATATATGAACGCGACAACTTATCAAAATTATTTTAGTAAATTTTAGAGCTTCAAAAGGGTAAACTAAATTTGTTTTTTATTTTTTAATTAAAGTCGCACTCAAAAGCAACACGAAGATTATCGGCGATAGACCTCGTAATTTTAACTACGATCAAAAGTGGCGATGACGATACCTGGATTGGTTCCTCTTTCTCCAAATTGCCACACCACGCTAACGGAAGGACTTGGGGCCTCGGACATATTTAATGTGTATCAGCCGCGCTACACAGCGGGTCTTTAGTGGTACTCGAACCCACGTCTCGACGAAAGCAACACCAGCCGCGATTCCTCGACCCTTACCGCTAGGCTTCCGCAGCCACATCAGTAAATTTACTGACATATTTTAAGCAAAAAATTAATATTATCGACACTTTTTGATGTGTAAGTATGATCGTAACACAAATCCTCAGATGTCGATATGAATCGCTTCAAGAACCTAACACCTATGGTTGACTTGGGGCCGCGGTAGCTTTATGATCATGGTCGTGGACTCGCGGCCGGCGGTTCTCGACGAGTCGTGGGTTCGAGCCCAGATGCCTTAACTCGTCGTGTATAGGGAGTTTATACACGTTAAATTTATGAAAACACGAAGTCTTCCCATGGCGTGGTATGGAAGCTAAGATAGGGAGTTGCCAGCTCAGGTCTCGTCCTCGTCACTTGACTGAGGTTCAAAATTACGAGTTCCATCTCCAATAGCTCTCGTGTTGCTTCTAATGCGACGTTAATAAAACAAATAAATCTTTTCATAGCGTATTTTAAGTTTTCTTCATTTTTAATTTTTTTTTTTTTTTTACTTGGTAAAGAAAATTATGAATTTTCGTTATTTTGCTCGTGAAACGGAAATAAATTTTATTGACATCCTGTTAAAATTTGGCGTGTTTGTAGCTGTGAAAAAAAAAGGATGCTTACGAAACCGAATCATGAGTTAAGTAACTTTGGAGTGAAAAACAGGATTTGCTGAGCTATTTTTATCATTATTACTCAATAAGCTCAGTTACAAAAGTTCATTTGTTCTTCGAATTGGTGTTATTACGACAGAAATTACGAATAAGTGTTACACTGACTCTATGGTAGGAAATGTGCAATATTCCTAAAAAAATTCAAAGTGACTTTTATTTTTTGACACTATTAGCAAAATGACAACAAAGAAAGCATTTTATTCTTAATACATTTTTGTGAATATAATTGATATTAAAATTAAATTAGTACAAAGCTCTGTATTTTTTGTGCCAGTGCATTTAATAGCTTCTATATGTATTGATTATATTTTGCAATTGGCGGGCAAAAATTGTAGTGTGTGTGTGTGTGTAAATGCATTTGCCGATAAATGGTGCTCAAATTTTCTTATTAATTGAAATTGGATCAATTCAAAACTTTTGTTAGTCTTAAAGATATATTTAACACAAAACAATTATTTGAAAAATAGTGGTATCTTAGTGTAAAGATGCGATTTGCAAAGTTTTGTTTTCGTCGCAGATTTATATTGTGTCAAATACTTATAAATCAAGTGGGTATCTATGGAGACAACGTTTTCTAGAAGAAAAAAAAACCACGAGAAAGTTTTGATTTTGTTTCAATGATAATGACCAAATAAAAGATTTTTTTTTTTTACTAAGCCTCCCTGAACTGGCGAAGACACTATAACATAAAAATGGCTAACTACTTCAACTAGAGTTAGTTGGAAAAATTTAATTGGATTTTCTGCTTCTTAAAATGAATAGCTATTCAGAGGGTTAGATTTTCGAAAATTCTGATGTTATCTGCTTCATTTTTAAATCTAAACGTTTATATGGTTTCGGATTGAAGTTGGTAGTTTTCTTATATAATGCAATACTAGTTTTCGCTGAAGCGTATTTTATATCGATTTTAAAATATTTTTGTTTTTGTGCCTCAAAGTGAAGAAAATAAAATTGAACGTTTTCAATTATTATGATAGAAATGTAGTTCATACAGCCCACAAAAGAAATTCATCTGTGAAAAGAGTTGAATAGTATTGAGGATAGATTATATTTCGAATCATCTCCGAAATGACTTATTGAATATTGTCCCCAAAAATAATTAATGTTTGAGGACGGGGAAAGCAATTCATAAACTGAGGTACTGCGATCAAATGATTTGATAAAATATTAATTTAAATCAATAAAAATAAAACAAAATAATAAATAAAATGTAAAAATAATTTAAAATTAACTGGTTAATAGTTTTTAAAATAATATTGAATATATGACTTCTTTCATCCCAAATCAGTTAGATGTTATTTCTTTTCAAGCTTTAGTTGAATCGTATATGGTAAAAATATTATGGGTTTGCATATATGACTTTTTAAATATCATTTATAGGATCATGGCTAATTGTTATACAAAGTGTGGATACGAGACTGACGCTGCTACAGAAGAAATACGCATGCGCCAAACACAGTGACAGACAGCTGTTTAGCGTGAAGCATTCTCTTTCGAATGCAGTGCATCTCGTTTCTGTAAGCCAATTTGTATAGTTGTATGTTTCATGTTCGTTCGCATAAGATTTTTTTTTTTTTTTTTTTTTTTTTTTTTCCCGCCGGGGAAATGATAATTGGAACAACAGAGCAATGAGTTGTGAAATTTAACATGAAACTTGGAAAAATCGCTACTGAAACTTTTTACTTATTAAGAGAAGTGTATGATAATGAATGTTTATCCCGTGTCTGTGTTTTTGAGTGGTTTAAACGGTTTCAAGATGGCCAAGAAGACGTTGAAGAGGATTCAAGCCCGGGTCGCCCTTCCGTGTCAAAAACGTATGACAATAACGAAAAAATCGGAAATCTGGTTCGATCTGACCGTCGGTGAAGTATTCGGGCGATTGCTGATACTACAGGAATTGACAAATAATCCGAACGCCAAATTTGGCACCAAGACAATGCGCCGGCTCATTCCACATATTCTGCCAAGAGGTTTCTAGCCAAGTACAGCATCCCAGTGTTAGACAATCCGCCTTATTCGCCGGATCTTGCGCCATGAAACTTTTATTTGTTTCTTAAAGGGAGATATACATTAAAAAGAACAAGATTTGAGTCGTTGAAGCTGTGAAAGAGAAAGTGGCAAGCGTCCTGAATACGCATCGAGCGTTGTATGGATAGAGGAGGGGTATATATTGCAGGTGATAACAAATAAATATGTATGAAATCAAAATGAAATATTTTACAGCGTCAGTCTCGTTATTAATTGCCTCACCTTGTATGTTTATTGTCATTATTGTATTGTTATTGCCCTCAGGGGCTTACTTTCTTTAGGGAGGTACGGGCTTCACGAACTGGAGGGATCTTTTTCTTTTCCGTGGGGTTTACTGTCATTTGGTAAACACAAGTGGCGTGCCCCCGTGTTACCCTGTGAACTTAATCTTTATTTCGACCCTCTTGTCACAATTGGCACCTTTTTTTCTCAAAGGGTCAGCTTTGCTTGAGTACGGGGGGCCATGTCCCCGAAATACCCGAGTGAAAAAAAACCTTAAAAGGAAAAAAAAAATTGCTTTCCTCCAATTTTCATTGCAGGTTTCCACTATAGTTTTTTTTTGTTGTTGTTGTTGTGTTTGTGATTGATTTCATGGGTTTTTTTTTTCAGTTTGATTACCTTTTGTTCTTTACTTTTTGGATTTATTTCTTTATGTATTTTTTTTAAAAAAATTAATTTAGTAGCAGTAAAGTCAGTTTTTTTTTTTTTTTTTTTACTGACCCGCACGTTCGCCGTGCATGGTGACTTATACCGGGGGAAAGAGGAGCCTGGGGATCCTTTTACGTTCCCTTTAGCCACGCTTCTCCGTAGATGGGTGGCAGGAGTGATCCCCTTCCTGTCAATCGGCTGGTAATTTCTTCCAAGGTGTTGTAACTTAACCTGCTGTTGATAACTTAGTCACTTTGGAAACACAGGTTAGAAATGTGCCTACATCCAAAATAAACATCTTGTCTCTATTTTAATTGATGTTGAGAAGGCATACGATCGCACTTGGAGGTATGGCGCTTTAAGGGATTTGTACGATTATGACTTAAGGGGTAACCTGCTTATTTTATACAAAAGTTTTTAAAACATAGGTATTTTAAACTTAAAATTGATTCGGCCTCATCATATGTTTTTATTCAAGAAGAAGGGATACCTCAAAGGAGTATTTTAAGCGTTTCTCTGTTCATTATTAAAATTAATAACATCATTTCGAACATCCCGCCATCTCTAAAAGCTGTTTTATACGTTGACGACCTGCAAATGTCATGCATTGCAAAAGAAATGAACAATATTGAGAGACAATTTCAATATAAATAAAATTGCTAATTGATCAAATGAAAATGGTTTCTGGTTTTCTTTGGTGAAAACCACTTGCGTTCACTTCTGTATACAAAATAAACTTCATCTCGATCCTGAAGTATTTGATAACATTTTAATGAACGTTGTAGAGAAAATTAAATTTTTAGGACTCATTTTTGACAAGAAACTTACGTTTCACTCTCATATCTTACAATTTCAAAAACGATGCAAAAAATCAATGAGTGTATTTTGAAGGTTTTATCACATACTTCATGGGGTTCTGATCGAATGTACTTATTAAGTATATATCACGTTCTCATCCGTACACAACTTAGTTATGGTTGTGTAGTGTATGGTTCAGCTTGAAAACAAGTTTTATGTAAATTGAACACCGTATACCAACCACACTAAGATTTTATTCCGGAACTTTCTGAACCTTTCCCGTCAAAAATTTACATTTTGATTGTTTTGAACCTTCACTAGACGTAAGGCGACAATTTTTGTTCCTTAAATACAATTTTAAAGCAATATCTTCATCACTAGTTCTGTTATTTTTAAATAAAAATTTATCCTTATATAGACTCTATCGGACAAAAGAAAAACACTTTGCATTCTTCCATTTCATAGAAGAATCAAAATTTTAATCGAGGGCTATGAATTATCTAACATTTCTTTCATAAAATCAGACGAGAGGTCTTCACCCTGGTATTAACATAGTTTTGATTTAAAAAATCCTCTTAAAAATTTTGAAAAATCAGACACAACACAAAAAATTTTTATTCAATTTTTTAATAACTTTAGTTTTACTTCATACATATAGTTTTATTAATAACTTCTCTTATACCTTGTTATTACAATTTTATTGTAATTAATGTGGCTTATTGAAATATTTTACCATGTGTTTGGTACAATATGTTCCAAGAGGAATCAGTGCCAGAAATTCTAACTAACCAACATATTGTTAATATTAATAAATTATTTGTGAAGAAATTATATTAGATTAAAAACCATTCTCTGGAGGCAAAAGAGAATTTTCATACTCAAAAAACAAAAACAAAAAACGGAAAAGAAAGAAATAGTCGCAGAAATTAAAAACATTAGCTTTTTAATGAGCTTTCTTTCATAACAATTATTGATATAAGTATAGTTCTCTATCTTTTAAACAATTTTAATAATATTCTTATCTACTCATCGGTCTTTTAGATATTTTTAATCAATCTGTAAATCTATTTTACTAAGAAAATGTCATTTAAAAACAAATATTATAAGAACAGTTGCTTTCTTAATTTTGCGCTGCTTTTCATTTAAATTTAAGTAAATATTCGTCAGCTAATAATTAAAAATTTTAGTCTGTTGTACATATATTCAAACAAACAGCAATTAAGATTACTGTTTTTTAAAAAAAATGCAATATCACTTAAGTTGTTTTGGTTATTCGTCTTTCATTTAAATGCAGTTCTTTAAGAAAAACAACCTTCGATTACGCTTTTTTTTTCTAAGCTGTGCTCATGCAGGTGAATGTGATATTTTTTTCTCTTTGTATTTAAATTCAAATCAGGCTTGCCACAAATCATAAGGATTTAGCCAAGTAATTCGATATTAAATTAAGCCGTAAACACATTATACTTTGTTTACGGCCTTGAAACTTCTTGTAGAGCTGTAAATGCATTTTTTTAAACATTATCATTAACATTTTTATTTGTGTTGCTTTCATATAATCTATTTTCTATTATATAAATAACTAATGCTGCTTATTTCATATGCTCCTTGGTTCTCTTTTAATAAAAGAGTCGGAATAAACTATTCCATTCCATCAAAGAATATCTTCATTTATTTAAAAGCTAAATGTGCATGTGTTTGTGATTAATTTATAAAATTAATTCCTACATTTAGTTTTCAGCAAAAGGAGTGTCAAAAGTAAAACAATAATTCAGTCAACTAAAATATTTGTAATGATTATTAAATAAAGCATTAAAGGTAAAATTTTAAGACTTAAATGTTTAAATTCCTTAAAGATCTATATTACTTAACTAAAGTAATTCTATACCCTTTTGTGAGAAAACATCTCCGTTAAGACTTGCTGTTGAAAAATGGGACTATGTGAAGGAAAAAACATAAAAATAAGGAGGGGGGGGGGGGGGG